>NPFG01000312.1:0-47292 GCA_002288965.1 Xylaria sp. MSU_SB201401
GTTATAATGGTTTTTATATTAGTAGATTTTATATAAGATTTTAAAGTAGCTTATTTAATTAAATAACCTAGTTAAGTGGGAGATGTATTAATATAAAATATTATAATAAATATATAATTAAAATTTTATAATTTATATATTTTATTAGTATTAGTATTTAAAATTTTTTACTAATTAGTATAAAGTGGGTCTTAGTATACTAATTAGTATTTAGTACTACCTTTAAAAATATAAATACTAAATACTAAGCTTAGTAGTACTAAAGTAATACTAATTCCCAACCCTGGGTGCTGAGTCTAGAATCCACAGTGGGCTCTGCCGGCTATCGTTAGTGCCTCTAGGCTAGAATTGAGGCTAAGCTGCCCCCTGCTTGTGCCTCGTAAACAGCCAGACTATGGCCGACTCTGATAGGGTAAACAGGGGACACAGGGGGGATGCAGAGGGGCCACATAGGGCAGCCGGGTATGCGCTACAAGGCAAATCAGCCACCATCGTGCTGCACCGTCCAGCCCTGATAGGCCTAGACTGGACAGCCCTGCACTTCGTATTGTATTATTGTCTGTCGTTGCCCATCGTCTCGTTAATAAACCTGAGGCTGGTGTCGTCCTGTCCTTTGTTGTCACGATCGTTACTCTACCTCATATTACCAAGCATTCTTTACCTTCGCCACAGTCAATTGATTACAGCAGCGTTCTCTCTCTCTCTGTGCATCCCATAATTCAATCGTTTATCTAACTCCCGCATCGCATCGCATCGTCTGCTGAACAACGTTACCAATCACCGTCTACGACACATCTGTACAACCCCCCCAACCATGTCGGTCCCAAACGGTGTCCAAAACGGTGACCAAGGCTTGTTCTCGTCCGACCTCATCGCTCCCACCGTTGCTGCCGCGCTACCTAAGGGTTATATCGCCCGCTCTCTTCGGCTATCTGACTACGATGCCGGCTTCCTCGACTGTCTGCGCGTTCTCACCACCGTCGGCGAGATCAGCAAAGAGGCCTTCGCCGAGCGATATAACTGGATATTGTCTCAGGACACCTACTACGTACTCGTCATCGAAGACACAAATACGGGCAAGGTAGTCGGCACAGGTAACCTTCTTGTTGAGAGGAAATTGTACGACCAGCACCTCATCCAAACCACGTCGAGAGGTCAACTTCCAACTTTGGCTAACGAGCTTCATTGAACAGTATCCACAGTCTTGGGCTCGTCGGCCATATCGAGGATATCGCCGTCGCCAAAGACCAACAAGGCAAGAAACTTGGTCTCCGCCTGATCCAGGCCCTCGACTTCATCGCCGAAAAGGTCGGCTGCTACAAGACCATCCTCGACTGCAGCGAGGCCAACGAGGGCTTCTACGTCAAGTGCGGCTTCCGGAAAGCCGGCCTCGAAATGGCCCACTACTACGAGAGCAAGAAATAGAAATCTCCCCCCAAAAGAGAGGACACATCAAAACGTAATAGAAGAATATAAGGACAAACATAAATATAAAAGACGGACGGTAAAGGATTCTTTCGAAACGGTAATCGGCTGCTGTTACAGGGTTCAAGATCTGAAAGCAAGATAGGAGTGTTATAGAAGGGTTTATCATGAGGTTCTGGTCCCATGTACAAGGTCTTGGAGTTACGGTTTATGGTGCTGTGCTGGGTATCCTAGACAGGACGACAGGATATCGCGCTGCCAACGTTGTGAGTCGCATATACTTCTACATATATATACGGAATCGAATAGACAAGGTCCTCAAAGGACCACAAAGATCAATTCTCACGAATCCAACATGCTATAATATCGGCAGGGCGCCCTGATGAGCTGGTCATACCTCACTTGTACTAGATGAAGGGGTTCGTGCTCGTGTGTCTTCGATCCTATCGTGATATACGATGACTCGATTGAGTTCTGACTGATGATAGATTCCCTTTGCCCTATTTTCCCCGGACTAGGTTAATCTTGAAAATGAACTAATGAGTCAACTAGTGACGACGCTCATGCACGAGGCGCATGAATGTATTGCATTCATGCAACCTTCGGCCGACTCGCCGGATCCCCCCAACTTTCCCGGCTGTAGGTGTGAGTGTGCCTGGGCTGACAGTCATCAGATAAATTGATTGGAAGCTACCGATGCAGTCGACAGTTGGGAGCAGCTAAGATACATAAAGAGCGGCTCTCATTCCGAGTGGAAGAAATGATCGGGTCGTGAAAGATCACTGACAAGACAAATATTGAATCAAACTGGTCAAAACGGACCAGTAACCTTCATCATGGAACCAGAACCGATATATAGCAGGCTCGACTGCCTCACGAAGCCACCAAAGGAAAAAGAAGATAAAGAAGAAGCCAGCGCCGCCGCCGCCGCCTTGAAGCGTCCGGTCCCCGAGACCTGGCAGATGGGCACCGAGGCCTTCAACCACCGCATGCCGCACACCGACGGGATCAAGGCGCTCTGGGAGACGAAGTGGCGCGTGCCGTGCTCCAAGGGGCTATATCCTTTCCACGACGGGAGCCTCGAGGATTTCGAGCCCATCTTCCAGGACCTGATTGCGCGCGATATCAACGACGGCACCAGCCCGGCGTACTCGGGCGCCTTCTTTGCGACGGCGAACCGTCTCGAGTCTGCCGCCGACAAGATCATGGCGTGCGCCGCAGCCGATAGCGTGCTGAGGAAGAAGCCCTCGAAGCCATTACTACACCCCGCCCCAGGCGATGCTCCGAAAAAGGAAGATCCGAGGGAAAGGGTGGCTTCGGAGTTCTATCTGCGCGCCGCCTGCGTACTGCGCATCGCGCGGTTTCCCTACATCGCTTTCTTGCCCGAGGGCCCCACCGACCCCGTCAAGTGGTCCGCGTGGGAGTGGCAGAAGAAGGTCTACATGAAGGCCGCGAGTTCCTGGCCGGTCCCCATCACCGAGGTCATGATCCCGCATATGCACCACTCGGGCCGCGACCGCGAGTTCGTCCCCGCGTACGTGCGCGTGCCGAACTTTGAAAAGGAGGGCGGGCACCCGACGGTCCTGCTGCTCACGGGCCTCGATGGCTACCGGCCCGACAACACGGGGCGTTGCGACGAGTTCCTCAAGCGCAAGTGGGCCACCGTCGTCGTCGAGATCCCCGGTACCGCGGACTGCCCCGCGGACCCGGCGGACCCGGACTCACCGGACAGACTCTGGGACTCGGTGCTCGATTGGATGAGAAACGACCACCGCTTCGATATGAACCGCGTGATGGTGTGGGGGCTGAGCGCGGGCGGATATTACGCCATACGCATCGCGCACACGCATCGCTACAGGCTCGCGGGTGTCGTGGCGCAGGGTGCGGGTTCGCATCACTTTTTCGCCCGCGAGTGGCTCGAGAAGGCCGACGGGCACGAGTATCCCTTCAAGCTCCTGCCCGCGCTAGCGCAGAAGCACGGGTTTGGGAGCGTGGAGGAGTATCTCGAGGGCGCGAAGAGCAAGTTCTCGCTGCTTGAGGCGGGAATCTTGTCGAAGGCTTGTACGAGACTATTATTGGTGAACGTGAGTCTAACCGTCCATCCTATGAGCTGAGTAGGGATTGCACTTGGTTATCCACATCCCTTTTCGCTTTGTGCTACACATTCTGACAACCCGCTCTAGGGTAAACAAGACGGCCTGATGCCCATTGAAGACTCAATGCTCCTGTTTGAATACGGATCGCCCAAGGAAGGGCGATTCTTCGACGCTCTGCATATGGGATATCCCAACGCAAACGCGTCGGTCTATCCGTGGATGCAGCAAGTCATGGGGTCATCGATTGACTATAATCACGCGAGGAGATAGGGTTAGATCAACTAGTTTTGCCAGAAGGAAGTATAAGCTGCGGTATGCTTTATCCACAACTGTGTTACTCATCTTCTTCAGGACAGTTGCCTGATGATATTGTAACCCATTAACCTATTTGACACCCCTACCGCCCTCTATTCAAATAATTCAGATAGTTTCAGAACGGATAGGAATGCCGCGTTCAAGAACATAAAGTAACCACACGGATGGTCTCAAATAGAACATACTCTTCTCACCCCATTCAGCTCATCACATACAAAATCTTGATCAGCACAGTAAATTCATGACACATCTACTCGTCCTGTACAGACATCTATTAATCAAAGCATTCATCAACAGAAAAATACATCATCTACCTCCCCATCCATCCACCATCAACAACCAAAGTATGCCCACTAACATACGCCCCAGCCTTACTCGCGAGGTACACCACGCTCCCCTTAAAGTCCTCCGGAGTCCCCCATCTTCCAGCCGGTATCCTAGCGCTAATGCTCGCAAGCCTTTCCTTATCATTCAACAAGGCAGTATTCATCTCCGTAGCAATATACCCAGGGGCAATCGCATTCACCGTGACGCCCTTCTCACTCCATCCATTCGCGAAGCTCTTCGTAAGCTGTCCCACCGCGCCCTTCGACGCCGCATACGCAGGCACATTCAACCCTCCCTGAAACGTAAGCAGCGAGGCGAAATTAATAATACTGCCCCTCCGGCCCGTGGTCGGCGAGGGGTCTAGCGCGAGCATGTGCTTACCCGCGTCGCGGCATAAAGTGAACACGGAGTTGAGATTCACCTGCATCACGGCGTTGAAGTCGTCGTCGGGGAAGTCCTCGCACGGGTGCCGGATCTGGATCCCCGCGCAGTTCACGAGGATCCGGATCATGTGGCCGTCGGCGAGGATCTTGGGGATGAGGCCGGCGACGTCGGTGGGCGAGGACAGGTCGACCGTGTAGACGTGGGCTTTGCGTCCTAGGGCCTCGATGGCCTTTTGTGTTTCTGTGACGGTGTTGTTGCGCTGTGTGTAGATCGGTGTTAGTCAATTCATGGATTCCGTTTGCTGCTATGACTCTGCCCTCACTCTAGCTCAACCAAAAGCGAGTTCGGGAGAATTCGTTAGAGGAAGGGATATAATATACCTGAACGAGTAAGATGTCGGCGCCTGCTTCGGCAAGAGCAATAGCGACGGCCGCGCCAATACCTCTCGTGCCGCCCGTGACGAGGGCTGTCTCACCCTTCAGTGAGAACAAGGCGTCCATTGTGATGTGATATGATGTGATGTTTATCCACGACCTTAACGTCGAATATTCGTACAGCAAATTGCACTCCAGAAACGAACGAATCCCTTCTCACTTCTCTGTCTTTCAATTCAAATGTAGCCAACTTTGACAAAAAATCAATAGTCTTCACGCGACGCCACCCACAACACATTCGCGAGATCTGACGTACGTACCTCTGGACATTTATCGGACACCCCGCCATCACGAGATGCAGCTATTCATCACAACCTAACCCAACCCTAGCTCGTGTGGACCCCTGACTAAAGGTAACTACCTAAATTAACCCACCCCCATTCCGCCGGTCCACCATCCCGAGTTGGAGAAAGCGAGTCATCTTGGGTCAAAATCGCCGAGGGGGAGCGAGGCGGTTTTATCCTTAGGGGTATACTTTATTCCAGGATCTATGTCTACACATAGCTAGTTTTGCGTACTCTGTGTAAGGTGCGAGGGAAAGAAGAATTGGTGAAGAGTAATATTACGACGAATTTCTATCTCACTTTCCACTATCCAACGTCGTGTAATGAAACAGGACAAGCCACGTTGCCTGGCAGTTTATTTGCCCGCGAAAGAAATCACGCAAATTACCGTTCGATGCAGTAACTGACACAATTGATTCCCAGGAGTTGAAAGCCTAGGCTCAAGCCAAGAAATTAAGAGCACAGCGCAAAAATACTCACGTTGGCGTAAGGTGAGCTCATACCAGCGCCAGGATATCGAGCAGGCATCAACGGTTTCCAGATTCGCCTAATGCGGCCAGGAGATGCGCAAAAAGAGCCATCAGTTCAGCTTGGCCTTTGGGCTGAGAGTCGAAAGCACACTGATCGTTAGACTTAGCATCCTTAAGAGACCAGCGATCTACGCATAGCCGCTGAATAGAAATGGAACAGTTCACTCGCGAGAATCTATTGGGTACCCTCCCCGGCCACACAAGAACTCGGGAAAGACGGCCAGTGTTCGGGCCGGGGCCGCTTCATTGATGTCTAGAGAGAACTGCATTTTGCAGCTGAACGATGGCCTCAAGATTTCAGGGGAAATCGTTGTATGACCCCCATCAACTTCGGGGCCAGCTCAGAACTGCTATTCTCTCCTTTGATACAACAAATATTCAGACCTGTCGCCTCATTGCTCGGAATCCCGTCACCTGTAATCTATAATGAGCCGACAGGTTACTCAAATAACACGACCACCTCGACCGTTACACCAAGATCCTTCTTCAACACCTCCTATTTCACTATCCACTGTCACTCAAACAAATACCCAGGTA
Organism: Xylaria sp. MSU_SB201401; assembly: GCA_002288965.1. Classification (NCBI taxonomy): domain Eukaryota; kingdom Fungi; phylum Ascomycota; class Sordariomycetes; order Xylariales; family Xylariaceae; genus Xylaria; species Xylaria sp. MSU_SB201401. The sequence continues at coordinate 6,333 of NPFG01000312.1, forward strand.
GGTAGGCCATCAACCTGCCTGCCTTCTTCCTCTCTACGTGTACATACCCTCGACAACCCGCTAACCCACCAACCCGAGCTTCTCCTCCCCCTCATGCAAGCGTGTCACTGAATTTGGAGAAAACGCGGGGTCCCGTACAATAGCGCATCAAAGTTGGGGTAAAAAGAATCCTCACCCATCCCACCTTTCATCAAAGAAGGCAGTCTAGCGCTAAATGACCCCCTCAGTCAAGAAGGGTAATTCCCACCGAGTCTAGTACCCCCATCTTAGCCCCCCAACTCAAGAATCATCATGGTCAGCATCAACTACCCCGCGAAGGAGGGGCTTCCGCCCATTAGCAACCCGTCCATATGTAAACAAGTGTGTCATGTCTTGCAAGGTATGTACTTCTAACTCGGGTAGTTTAGCTAGAAGCTGCGTGAATCATGATATACCAAGTAGCCTAGAGGATTCTATGGTCGTAAAGTCGGAAAGAGAAAAGAGGATAGGAGCAATTGCGGTAGAGAGGTAGTAGTAGTAGAAGCCCCGGGATTTGGTCTAATTCGTTAGATGTTATCATATCTATGGAAGTCCAGTTCCGAGGTCCTGTTGCACTTGATAAGTTGTCGTGTTTCGATATCGGAGCATCACACATATACATACTAAAACCCTGGAACTAGATGGGCAAGAATCCCAAGCACCACATGACTAAAATCTTCCACGATCTAGATAGGTCTTTCGTTCTAGAATACCCGAGGTCTTCTTTCTCTTTTCGTTCTTCATCTCTCCCCAGACAGTTTTTGTTTTTGTTCCGATTAGCAATACCTCTTTCCACCCTCCATCTCGCGTTGTTGTATTGAATGCGTCATACCATCCTATTCACGATACCCTGAAATCGAAATCCTACTCTGCTCTCGGCATCGAAGAGCTTTAAAGAGCTTTAATATATAGCACATTGCCCAATTAAGTTAAACAGACCATACACAGGCTATCATTATGAGTAGCGCAACACAAGTCAAGGCTTCCGTGCTTCACGGCGCGAAAGACCTTCGCGTAGTATGTTAAGAACTACACTTACATTACAACTCCAATTCCCTATATCTCCCATCACACCCGCCTGTCGCGTCAAGCTAACAAAAAGCCACTCTAGGAAAACCGCTCCCTCCCATCCCCATCCGACTCAGAAGCTGCAAATTGCCGTCTCAGCCACAGGCCTCTGCGGTTCAGACCTGCACTATTTCAACCACTTCCGCAACGGCAACATCCAAGTCGTCGAGCCGCTAAGCCTAGGGCACGAGTCTGCAGGAACGATAACAGCAGTCGGATCCTCCGTAACTCACCTACAAGTCGGGGACAAAGTAGCCCTCGAAGTCGGTCTACCATGCGAATCATGTGAGCTCTGCGCGCATGGGCGGTATAACATCTGCAAGTCAATGAGCTTCCGATCCTCAGCCAAGAGCGTACCGCATTTCCAAGGGACCCTCCAAACGCGGATCAACCACCCCGCGAAATACTGCCACAAGCTCCCGTCATCCCTAAGCCTCGAGCACGGGGCGCTAATCGAGCCCCTATCCGTCGCGATGCACGCCGGCCGGCGGTCCGCCGTGAGCGAGGGGTCAGCAGTGCTCATTCTGGGGGCCGGAGCTGTGGGCCTGCTCTGCGGCACCGTAGCCAAGGTCGCGGGAGCTAAGAAGATCGTTATCGCGGATATTTTGGCCGAGCGCACGACATTTGCGGTCGACAACGGCTTCGCGGACGCCGCCTTCACAGTACCCATGGCGCGGCCGCAGACTATCGAGGAGAAGCTCGTGTACGCGCAGGATGTCGCGGACAAGGTCAAGAAGGTCCAGGTCAACGGGGAGGAGGTGGGCGAGGTGGACGTGACGTTTGAGTGCACAGGTGTCGAGTCGTGCATGCACACTGCTATATACGTGAGTCTTTCTTTACTCTTGCGCAGCAACCTGAATTCTTCCGCTCCGTGAACTTTTTTTTTTCCTACGTCATGAGTTCTGCCGATGTTCGAGTGTCACAGATGCTAACAATCACTTAGTCCACGAAACCCGGCGGCAAGGTCATGATCATCGGCATGGGCACACCCATCCAAACCATCCCGATATCCGCCGCCGCGCTGCGCGAGGTAGACCTCGTGGGTGTCTTCCGGTACGCCAACACATACCCGGCGGCCCTGAAGCTGCTGTCGGAGAAGAGCGAGCGCCTGCCTGATATCAGCAAGCTCGTCACACAGAGATTCCAGGGCTTGGAGAACATCCCCGCCGCTTTCGAGATGGCGGGCAAGGTCAAGGATGAGAAGGGAAATCTGGTCTTGAAGGTCATGGTTGACACGAGCGAGGCAGCACCCCAGCGATCGAGTGAGTTCAAGTCCACCTTATAACCATGAGGGATTGCCGGGTGGCGCAGAACAACGACATTGACGCGAAAAATAGATGGGCAATGATTAGAAGGCAATACTACATTAGAAGCGTGTACGAAGAAACCAAGAGGGCATATACCCCTGTTTCCTATATAGGTACTCATTGTTTTCGTTTGAATGACAAATTTGGACTAGTATCGTGCCTCGCCATATCCCGTTATATTCAATAGGCTCTTTCTCAGTATAGTCCCTTCCGCATCAAAGTTCTCGTGGTTCTTCCGTACTAGAGCAGTCTCTCGTGAATTTCTTGACCCGCCCTAGTTTTTATCCTGTTCACCGTAGATAGTGCCTGAGCTTTCTCGCCATTCTCTCGTGCCACTTTCTCCACCCCTTCTTAGCCATTTCGGTCGGCTTGGACAATACTAGTTCGACCTGGCTCGTTTCCTTCTCCGCCATGAGCGTGGCTGATTCGTTCTCTCTACAGCTCCCAACCGTCAGTGGAATTGAAGAAACTAGAAAATCTGGTGTATTTGGGACATCAGATGTAGTCGGACCTGATGTGGCATCAGGCATTGTTTTCTGGTCCATGTTCTCCTCTCCTAGTTCCATTGCCACGTCATCTTTATCTAGAATGATAAAACTTTTATCGGTCATTCTTCGATAAATATCAAGGCACATATGTTTCAACACATCGACATTTTCACATTCCTCCGCCACAATGCCACGCTGCTGGAGAAACACAATGAGTTCCTGAACCGTTTCATATGTCTCGTCGATCCATTGTGCGTGGTCAGGCCGTGCATCCATATATTCCTCGAGAATCTGCTGTGCCCGCAGAAGTGCCGATGGCAACGTGCAAACGCTCGGCATGCAGCGTACTGGATTATAAGGAAACCATGGTAACTCCTGCCATTTCAACGCTTTTGTGCGCTGATCCTCCGGTTTTAGATAGGAACATGTTATCATGCGTCCATTGAGATTTGCACCTCCTAGCAACAATGCCTCCAGTGATTTTATGGCGTCTTCAGTAGCCCACGTCATGATAAACCCATTCGAGGTCGGATAACCTATTTTGGCCCCATACATAGTCCATAAGTGCCATTCCCATAAGCTCGTACCGTTATATATCTCGTGAGGGTCGCTTCCCTGGTTGAGTAACAATCGTATCGTTTCATCCGATATCCGTCTCTCTGCGATGACGGGCATCATCGCATATCCCAAGATAGGAAGTCCTTTTTTCCTCAATACCTCTGAACCTTTCTCGACAATCTCGCTTTGTATGTAATAATTCAAGTCATTCTCTACTGCAAACGTCATCAAGGAACCATGTGTCTTATCGTGCAGAGGCCTCAGGCCTTTATAATTCTCACTTTGCTCGCCGAACAAGACCCAGTGTCGGCACCATATTGACCAATGACAGTCCCGACCGGGAAGTGAAGTTACTGACGTATTCTGGTATATCCCAGCGTTGACTGTGTCATATATCAATGGCATGATACCCCACATGGCTTGGTCTAGCCCATAGACAAGCCTGCAATGAGGTTGTTTTGTCTGTCTCTCAGCCCGGCTAGCGCGACCTCCGGCGCACTCCGCGAGGCATATGATTTCCCTCCCGGGGACATTCGGATAACGTCGATACGTCTTGATGAGTAGGATGATGCTTCGAAATAGGGACAATGCAGCACTGAATGTGCAACCCAGATATTTCTCCACGACCTCGCTCCATATATCGGGGCGGCTCAAAAACTCGTATACGGATCGGTGAAGAAATCTCGCGTATACAACTTTGTCGCCGACTGGTGGGTGACGGGTGCGCGGACATAAACGGTTTGGGTCAGATGGCACTTCAAGTGTATCGGGCTCCGTCTCTATCAACCCTAAGCATTGGCTTTTCAAACGAGTTTCAAGCTCATTCACTTTGTCAAGAAAATCTTCATCCGTCATCGAGCCTACAGGGGTGTTGTGAACCATTGTATCATCAGCATTTTCAGCGAACCATAAGTCTAGAAGAGACAGAAGCTCCCAGCGAGTTTGCGCGTGATGTACAATGCAAAGGAGTCGCGCGGCTTTTGGTTTGTAGCTCGGTTTCAATCTTCCCAGGATAGTACTATATAGAGCGTGGAGATCTGATGGAAGCCCTTGCAATATTTTCTGTAGGTCATCAATGCTATCATAATTTGTGAGTCCTTCTAAGAGAGATTCGGTAACTACGCGAACCCACAAGAAGACCCCAAGAGAGGAATCTACGATTGATTCCAGTAAAGCACCAGTACTCTCTGGGTCCTTCTTCTCAAGTATCTTCATTCTTGGATGAGCCTCAAGTCTCTCACGTGCGTATCGGCGGATATCTCCTCTCGTGAGGTCTTGTACCTTGAGAAAAGGGCGGCCATCATAACCACGCTCGAATTCAGGTAATGGGCGGCTAGACACAAGAATTTTGACATTTTGGCACTTTTCAAGAACGTATGTGAAGTCCAACAAGCTTTGGACATGCGTCATAGAAGCTTCGGGGTCGAATTCGTCAAGGCCATCGAGAGAGAAAAAGAATTTAGTGTCTGGACGCTGGCGTATTAGTTCCATCAATGCTCTTTTCGCTTCCGGGAGAGATGGATCATCGTGCTTTCTTCCTTCGAGGGCTGCCTGGAATCTATCCCTGAAGGCAATGGGAATGAGGTCTCGCCTCTTGTCCAGAATTGAATGTAAAAGCGACTTGAACAGACCAATCTCCGTCTTCTCATCTCTACCTCCACCATAATAGAAGTAATGAGATGCCTGGATTAAAGTCTTTTCGCCAGCCCATTGCCCAAGATAGTCTTGTGTTTTTGGTATTTGGTTGATATATTTAATCAGTGTACTCTTGCCTGAGCCGGGTTTGCCAGTAATCCAATAGATCGGCGTATCTCCTTGAAGGAAGTCCACAAAACTATCCCACTGGTTTCCTGTCGCTGTAGGATCCTCAAAAATCCACTGGAAAGTGTTGACATGAGCTTCGTGTATTGTTTCTTCGCGATCGTGTATACTCGGATACCACACTGAGCTAAGGACCATGTTCTCAGCCGCTTGGCGGACGTTGTCATCGTACAAGTACGTCGAGGTCGCAGGAAGAGGGGCATTAGCTGGTGAGGTAGGGTTTGATAGGGCGCGGATGGTGTGCAAAAGATGATTCCCTAGCTGGATGAGTTCCTCGTGTCGCCCTTGGCTAATCCTATCTGCATCGTTGAGTAGTTCAATCATGTGTGTGCTGTCATCTTTTGACTGTGCTTGCTTGCCTGCAACCTCTTCGAGTGCGCTAAGGATCTGAGAGTTGCCGTTGCCATTAGACTGGTTGACCTTGTTACGTATGCCCACAAGAATGCTCAATTGGATCTCGTCTTTGATGGCATTAAGGCGTCTTTCGGTCTGTTCGATATCATTCACATCCCACATACCCAACGCCACCGCCTTGAAGCTGTTCCATGTAGACTTCTTATCCGTCGTTGCCTTACTGAGTTTTCGGGCAAGCTCTCGACCGATTTCCGCTGCGCGCATGGATAGGCTCTTTAATTGCTGCTTTTTTGTTAGCGCACATGTACTTTCCTTTAGATTTTCTTTAAAATGAATATGGCATAAGAAGATACAGGGTGTACTCACGATTTCAGCGATGTCCAGTTGCCGCCTCCCCCCGAGGCCATCCTCGCTTGCAGCAGCTAGCTGGTTTTCTAGACTCGTCGTCACAAGCGCAACACTTTCGGCTACGGTGGACAAGTCCACATTACGGTCCGTTGCACCGTTTTTTTGGATTTGCTTTACATCTCTTATGACATCGAGAGAGAAAACAACGAGTTTGAGTACAGTCCCTGAGAGGGCGATGGCTAGTCCAGCCGCATCCATCTGGGTAAGCTTGTGGCGGCAAGCGGCCCACCAATACTTGTAAGTCGAGTCGCAAGAAAGATGAATGGATAGAGTCTTTTCAGACGGTATCGCCGCTCGATTAGGCCCAGGAAGCGTTAAGTCGACTGTTGCTCAACAACACATACAACTCATCCACTCCGGGCGTGATATCTGGGAAAGTAAGCAAATGGAAGCAGAATCGGACGCACTCAGGTGTCTTCATTTGGCAGAGTAGATGATACTATATGTATCTACATATACCTTGACCGCCAGGCAGCAAGGCGAACCCAGAACAGCAGCCCAGCGGACGGGGTCGAAGTGGTATGAGGAAGAGAGAGAAGGCTGTGTACATTTGGGCCACGGTGGGGTAGAGAAGTAGGCAAGCGTCCATCTTGCCAAAGTGCATTTCCATGGCCCCTCGCACCTTTCCTCCACAACTGCAGGCTGGTGTCAGGGCGACTGTCCCAATGAAAGCCCCTGTCGCCCTTGGGTGGCTGGGGCGAGGATATACGTGACATGCGGGCACGAATCGCACGCTCACATGTTAGCTCAGATACACCGATATCAATGAACCAGACTCTGTGAAACGAAGGCAACAAGAACAACATCATCAAATCGCAACGAAGAAATCTTCAGATGGCGTAAACGTATTTATATATATATAGTGAAGGCGAGGCCAAATGAAAATGCTAAAGACGTCTATATAGGGGCAATCCCAACAATCGACTATCGTGCTGCCTAGGTACCTACCTAAGGCACACTCGATCACTGAATTTTCGTGACTCCAAGCTCAATACTCCACAACATCACATAACCCATATTTAATTAAACACCATTTGGCATGCTCCTCCCTTCCTTCTTATCCGGGAAACCAAAGTTGATACCAAAAGGCGGGTAGACATAGCGCTCGAACTTGCCCTCCTTGGCAAGCGAGTCCGAGTAATCATTGAGCATCTTCATGTCCTCGTCGTCAAGGTCAATAATCTCTAGATTCGCCTTGATGCGCGACTCTGTGACCGACTTGGCGAGGACCGTGGTGCCACGGGCAACTGCAGGGTAGGTACTAATGTCAGCAGTGGGAAGGAAAAAAAAATCAAGGCGAGGCGAAAACAAAAACACGACACGACATAACATACCGTGATAACTCAACAACACAGTCCCCGGGCTCGCACCCTTGCGCTCCGCAACCTTGAGCACCGGCTCCGCCTTCATCAGCGGACCACCGGTACTTCCCAGCGGGGAATACGCAATGACATGAATGCCCTTAGCCTTGCAAAAGTCCACAACCTCCTGCTGCGGCAGGGCAGGATGATTCTCGATCTGATTAACCGCGGGCACGACTTTCGCCGTGGCAAGCAACTTTTCCAAATACGGCACGCTATAATTGCACACGCCAATACTCCTCGTCTTGCCGGTATCCAGCAGCGCCTCCATCTGCTTCCACGTAGCCGTGTGGTCATGATCCCAGAGGATATCCCTTGATCCATCGGGTAACTTAGGAAACTTATCATCGTTGCCATTGGGATTCATCCCCACGGCCCAGTGCACGAGGAACTGGTCAACGTAATCCAGCCCTAGAGCCTTAAGGGACTTGTCCAGTCCCAGCTCGGCGCGCGAGGAGTACGTGTTCCATAGTTTCGTCACGACGAAGATCTCTTCGCGCTTCACGTAGCCCGCGTCTATCGCCGCCTTGATCCCTTGCCCGACCTCATCTTCGTTGCCGTAACAGTAGGCTGCGTCGATCAGCTTGTAGCCTGTCTTTAGCGCGAAGGTTACGGCTGCTGCTACTTCTCCGGGGGCCGCTTGCCAGGTGCCTTTATTACTTCTGTTAGTCTTGTCTTTTCTTTCGACGTGGCTATTTTAATGTGTGTATAAGGAGATGTAATTATATGTAATGGTATATGGAGGTAGGGTACGTTTCTTAGGAATAAGACCCCGTTGTAGTTGCGTGTTGACTGCGCGGAGGAGGGGTATCATGATAGCTATGGAGGCGCCGTGAGGACTGCGGGGTTCTCATTTGGTGTTTTACTCGTTTCATCAACAACCGCGAACAGCCAAACCTCCAGAACCGATACGACGATGTGAGAAGCATGAACAAGAAGTAGGCAGTAACATACCGAGACCAACAGCAGGCATGTCCTGCCCGGTGTTCAACTTGAAAGTCTTTGGTGCCATTTTGAATTGCTGTTCCGGGGAGGGGGTATCAAGAAGAAAATAAAGTTTATGAAATCTAGCAAGCTCCTCTAAGCTCTCTTTTGCGTCTGAGATGTACGGTATGTTGTCAGGTCAAGAGAAGGAGTAAGTTGAATAGATGAAAGAGGGGTATAATCAAATTCCAGATAGCAGCCTCACATGCTAGAGGGGGAAGGGGTTGTCCGGGATTTTAAAGTAGTAGCGTCAAAACCCGCCGTGTCGTGTCTTGATCGATCCGGTAAAATGAAGCCCGTTCGCGGACGTGATGTGCCAAAGCCCCCCCAATCGTCATGGTCCCCGCCCCCTTCATCCCATCCCACCTTTCCGCGTCCCACGTAGACTGGGGACGACTACACACATACAGTACTTAGTAAGTTACGTTAGCGGGCGGCCGCAACAGGTACACCAAGATGATCCCAGCTTCCCCCCCAACAAAGAAACGGACCGAGCAAGTAAGACAAATGGGTAGAGAGATGGGGTAAGCCGGCTGGCTGCTTCTGCACGTCACAGGACAGAGATGGTGCCGAGGCGGAGAAAGAAAAACTAGCTAGACCTACCCCTACTACCTACACCTTTGGTCTGGCTAGTTTTTCTTTCTCCGCCTCGGGTGCCTGTGCCTGGCAAAGAAACCCGGGTAAAAACAGAACTGGAACTAACTAGCTAACTCATTGGCGGGATCTCGGTTTCATGGATGGCGTGGAGAAAGAAAAATGGGGGAATGCTACTACTGTACTACGCACTTAGGTAGTTAGACACTACCAGACACTAACCCAACCGACTCGGGAAAAAAGAAGTTTAGGTAAACGTAGACATTGCCTCTGCCCTCCGTTTATTCTGTGAGTGACTAAAATCGGCGAGAAATGCAATATCGGGAAGTCTAGCTCTGGTCCGCTTGAATATACTAAACTCGATTTACTTACATAGACATAAAATGGCCTTCACGTCACCTGTAATCCTTCTAGCACTTGAGCCGCACCGAGACGGGTTTTCGCTAACCTTAAAGTCTTCGAAGCAAGATGGATAAGTAGAGGTGTTAATAGTCCATCCCTGTATCTCGTCCTTTCAAGGCTCTGCTACGCGCAACATCTTGGTGGAAGAAATACGTGAACTCGATGGAGTTGCTAGAGAGGACAGGCTCGGTAGGACTAATCCCGAGGTAAAAGTGGGTGCGTGATAGATATCTTGGCAGTGGTTTGTTGTTAGGTAGGTAGTAAACTGCTTATCAGAGATTCCAATCATGTCTTATCTCGAGGCCATCAGTTATATGATCAACAATGCGCTGTACCGCTATTATTTCTAAAGGAGGAGGCCATAAACCAAATGCTGTCAATCGAGAGAGCGCAAGAAGATATGGTCAGCGGCGCTGCAGAATTTTGCCATTCACCATCGAGAAAGGGGCGCGCGTGCATTGCAAATTCGGGAATGGAACATGAGCCTATTACGAGACCCCGAAGAAAGTTTTGGAATCAATTACGTCGTTATACGTGATCGTACGCCTAACGAAGCGGTTTGAACATGTGATACACAGAATAATGTCGAATAAAGGTCCGGCCATGTATGGTATTATAACAAAATCTAATGTGCAGCCCGCCCCCTACACTTTCCCTGACTCCGGCGAGGTATGTAATGCACAGACAAAAAATAATACAAGTATAGTATAACGATATGCAGTTTTGTACCGTCATGTCTCTAACCGGCAATGAGAACCCAGAGCCTATCAAGGGAGTTAGTAAAGTGTTGCACCATAAAGCAGATATTGCCCCAGAATCCAAAAAAAAAAAAAAAAAAAAGAAGGGGCGAGGAGAATGCGTGGCGCTTACAGGAAAAATATCATGAGGACACCAAACATCTTGGCTATTAGCCATCTATTGCTTGATACCCTGGACCAGTATTTCAACAGCTCGCGCTGTGCCCCTTGTACGTTGTCGACGACATCTTCGGTGTTGGCGTCTATCCGTTCAATCATTTCGCTCTGTTCCGACACCATCTGGGCCAGCTGGCCAAATATCGAACCGAGTTCGCTGATGGTCTTCTCGATCGCCTCAATCGCCTCTCCTCGTTGTTGTATGTAGGTATTTTGTGGTTGCGCCTCCTCCATCATCAGCACCTGCTGATCGCCGACAGGGTTGAGGGAGAGGAGATCGGCGCCTGGTGAGGGTGTGCCGCGGGCTGGTGTCCCGTAGAGCGGAGAAGCGGATTGCTGTAACGAGGGCTGGGCGTGTTGCGAGACGGAGGAGATGAAGTTTTCGGTCCGCGATCGTGAGGCCTGAATGTTCTTGGTCCTGACCTCGAGCACGTCTTTGAAGTTGGCACCGACATCGCTAAGCTTTCCTTGCAGCATGAGCACAACGTTCTTATTGTGCTCGCCCTCCTGGTCGGCCTTGGGGTGTTGTTGGCGGGTCAGGGTCTGTAGGGAACCGATCTGTTGGTTGAGGGAGGAGAGGTCTTGTTTGATGATGAAGGTGAGTTCGTTGATCTCGATGGGCCGGTCGTCGAAGAGCGTCTTCCGCTTGGCTAGCTGGGCGAGCTTTTCCAACTTTCCCATGGTCGCGCCGATGCCCCGGCCAATCTCGGCGGCCCGTCTCGCGAACTCGGACCTCCGGGGACGCGAATCGCCATCAGCGGCAGCCTTTTGTGAATCTGTGAGCAGCGACCGTCTCTGGGCGCCGACCTTGGAGGAGGCTTGTCTCTTCTGGACCTGTGTCAGAACCGACTTGAACTCGGCGGTCCGATCCTGTATCGATGCGACCGCCATCGTAAGCGAAGTTGGGCGATGGCGGCAATGAAGAAAGCGTTTCGAGGTTGAGTCGAAGCTGTTGGAGATAGTAGGGAGGCTAGAAGGCGACTAAAAGGTGGATAGACTGAGGGTTGGGGGCGCAAGCGTCGGGGGCGGGGCGTTTGGCGTGATTTGGGTGAAAGAAAGGATGTATCGCAATGAGGGTGGTATTAAGGCGTTCGTGATGGAGAAGCGAGTGTTGAGCAACAAAGCACAACGTGATGCGCAGATAGGTAGGTAAGTAATTTCAGGAGATGGGACTGGAGGACTTGGCTCGGCGGGAGACGGGGGATCCCCTTGTTATTTGATAGTATCTGATAGAGAGCTGCGCTTACAGCGCTGTCTGGATAATCGTAATGGTCGTTCAATGGACTGAATCAGTCGTCAAGTTGTACTATTTCGACAGTATCTTACTGCCTTTCCCTTTCCGTTATCTTTCAGCCGTGATGAGTGAGATGTGAGATGGTGGGTAGGAAAGACGTGAAGCGTCACAGGTACCCGTTGGCTGTTTCGGTTGGACGCTGAGGGCCCTGAGGCCAGGCTGTTTAGTTGTAAGGCAGGTGTGATGCCAAGGCATCGGATCTGTAACATGGCGGGATCCCTGCGCCTGCAGTGGCTACCTACTGTTGTAGGTAGATACTAGATACCTTCGAGGTACATTGGTACATGCCCCACCACAGACTTACTCCATGATACTAGCTGTGGCTGTGCTTGCTTGCTTGCTGCTATATGTATTTCAACATACAACAAGATATGAAGGAATACTTTGGCCGCTGTCTACGCAATCCAGTGCTGCACCTCGACCCAAAAACTGAGGCGCAGACCTCCGGCACTCGCACGAAAGGTACGGAGACTGAACTTCCTCCCCAAACATACTTTAACCAATATTTTCATCGTCTTTTAATTCTAAATTGGACTTACCCAGAGAAGCCTCGCATCCCTGTACGGGTCACTGGATCACGTCTGCCAGCACAGACAAGAGACACGGAGAACCCTGCCGACTAATACATGATGCCTATTGCACTATCCTCGCTCTTGAGTGATAATATTGGACCACCATTGGCTTTCATCTCCTCGTTTCATTCATTGTTTCATTCGTGATACCAGTCATTTGTTTCGAGTCTCTCGAATCTGTGTTGTACATGCAATATCATCGAGACACCATGTAGCATCACATCTTCGGACAATGGCTAATAGGGTCCCGTTGAAATTGCCTGGAAGAGCAGCCGAAGGGTAATCGCAACACCCTGCGCTGATAACGACAACATCTAGTAGACAGACCCAACATTGTCCATTTTAACCCTGCCTCTCCTTCAACTCGGACTATACGTTCCAACCCTGGGCCTAGAGCGAAGTATAAATCCGGTGAAATCAACCATCGGCGCTTAAGGTTATTTGTCCGGTACTCGGGCGGGGATTGAAGGCTCCGAGCATACTCAAAGCTAATCTACATGCTCTCTACTGAGGTAGCCCTTGTTTTCCTGACCGTACTGAGACTGAATCTAGCTCCGGGCTTTTCTAACACAAATTCTATACTATAGCTGTAGTATTGTACGTAATATGAAGAGCCTTGGACTGATACCTCGTTGTACTATCGACGATGCAAGTGACAGCATCGCATCACATGACGGGGTACCGACGGTATGCCTACCCGATGCGGTTAGTTGGCATCCCGCCAGAGCCTCGCACCCTGCCTAAGTACTTATTTTTGGTCGGGGTAGCCTGTGCACGTCACATATCAACCCACCTAACACGTATGCGCTGCTACCGTATCCTAATTGCGACTCGTGACCTGTATTCTGATGCAGATGGGATATAAAACAGTAGAGAATACCAGGTGGCTATATATGATAGGTATCCTACCTACCTACTACACACATAGTTGTAGTATCCCACAGTAAGTTAAATACATATAAAATATGTGAGTGGTAATACAGGTACTACTAAGAACCTTCTTTAGTATATGCCTAATTGGGTCTAGTCTAGCGTGCTCTACCTACCCAATTCGGCAATCATTCGATCAACGTCGAAACACTTACAGCCTAGTCCAAGGCACAGGGCCTGGCGCACGGCGTCGTTGGCAAACAAAACGGAACGGTCGAGCCCACTTACCATCGCCGCCATCAGGGCCATCACTGCATCTCAACTCGCCCCCCCGACTCCCAATCCTCCTCATCCCGCTCCTCGATTAGAAGAGAGAGAGAGAGCCTCTTCCTCCATACAAGCCGACGTCCCTTTCGACGGCCCTCCGCTCATTTATCCTCCCTGTATTTGCAGCGAGTACAAAATCCATTTCCAAATTACATAACTTTTAATTCATTTAATTACCTACCACCTGATCATCAGTTTGCGCTTGGTGCTTTGTACTACTACTGTCCTAACGGCATCGCTTCTTGACTACCGAATGCTCCCGTCCAATCTCGTATCCCTCGTTTAATCGCCGAGCTGCCTTGTATTACACTGTCTCCCGAGCACTTTCGAGGGCGCTTTGCTTGCGCCCGGTTCCGAGACGTATTTCTTCCGTGCCAGAGTTTTCGTGACGAGCCCCTCGCTGGGGATGTGCTACGGGCCTGCATTTAACCACCCATGGATTCTGGATCGTATAATAATGTCCGTAGGGGCACCATGCCTCTGCCCTCAACGTGAGTATCCCATTTTCGTATCGACCTGACTCCGAGTTTCTCAGTCCTCCATCTCTAAAGCTTCCATACACTCGTCGACTAATGCGCCTGTGAATAGGGGTTCAAATACGTCCTATAAAGCAAACGTGAACCGAACCAAGACGCGGAAATGGGTCGAGGCCAAAGTACAGAACTACGACGGCGACGACTGGGGGAATGATTATGATGACGAGTACGACGATGGAAACGATGAGCCTTACGAACCCGAGCCCATGCCCTCGAAACCCACCAAGCCCACAGGCCTACGACAGCCAGGCCAGACCGGTCACCAGCTCCCCTCATCACGCACCTTCTCCCAACCATCTACGAACTCCCCTTGGTCGGATCCCGATGCTCGTGCAGCTCTCGGCCCGTCCTCACTTCGTAACCCTAGCGGACCTCCCTCCCTCCACCTGCAGACAAAAGCAACGGCTGCGGGAGTAACGCCACAACAACCCTATACCATCGAGTCGGCCTATCCCGCCACTACCTCTTCTCACACCAACGTGCCGTCCGGTTCCTATAGCGCAGGTCCCGCATCAACACCGGCCAGGTTTCCCCCGCGTAAGAGTAGTATGGGTCAGCAGGACCGACCTAATATCGACAACAAACAAGCATCGAAATCGGATTCTGGACCTGGTTCGAGCTCTGGCAACCGGCCATGGGTCGAGCAACGATCCGCGTCTCCGGGTCAAGGTCCTGCTAAGACCACGCCCTTTGTCCGACCAGCCGATATATATAAGAGAGTAGGCGACGAAAAAGAGAAGGAACGTCTGTCTATGGAGTCGGGACTCAAGCTTGGACAGCATACAGGGCCAGAACGACAGCCAATTTCGGTCGCCAGGGGAACAGCGTCGACGGACGAGCCTCGAGAGTCAGGATGGGTCAGACCCCACGCGCACGCGCAAGTCGAATTTGGCGCCCGTTGCCGAGCGGAAAAGCGAATACGGCATGGACGGTCTCCTCGCGAAAGCACAGGCAGACCAGGCATCCACGTCACAGGAATCGGCCATGTTGAATCCTAGGCTTTCTATTTCGCAAGCCGAACCCAATGATGAAATCAAGGCGGATCTTATGAAGAGCCGTCGTTTTTCTACGAGTCCACAACTCCCCACACTCTCGCGCATGTCCGGTTTTGGCGACGATTTCTTTCCTAGTTCTGGTAACAGCAGCTCGTGGGTTAGTCCAAGTCTTTTAGCCTCCCGTAATAAGCAATCGCTACGCCTAGATGAGGATAGAATAACGGCAGCGCCAATCGGTGGTAATCAGCAAGAACAACCCCGTGGCATTAGAGGCAGCCCAGGAGCTGACCCAACAACTACCACTTTCCAGAAACCAAAAGACAATACAGAAGGCACCATAGAGACACACCAGTCTCGGCCTGTGGACACCCGTCCCCAGCTTCCAGGCGGATGGGTCACGGAATGTTCAACGGTTGCAATATCATCCGATGGAGTCACTCCTACTGCACAGCAACAGCACGCACATGGCCCAACCCTCCCATCCGGCGTCGAGAATACCCACACAGATTCAATGACCAAAAATGATGACAAGTTAGATGATATCTCACAGGCGACGGAGGCTCCAACTGTGTCAGCCTCGTCCACTTATCTAGAGGGCACACCAGATAACACCCCCGCAAGCGGTTTCCGTGCTCAAGAATCTGATGGAGATACTAGGCGGCATGGCAACGGCATGATCCCTGAAGCCTCAGCACCCAACCTATCTGACACAAACACTCAACCCCTCCCATTTTTAGAGACAGCAAACTTGTCCGGCGATTCGAGGTCAAGACCAACCTCCACAATGGCACATGGTGATGAGAGAAACACCCCTCTAAATGATTTCTTGTCAGCAGATCAGCCTACGACCGGTCACTCTACCGGCACTGAGTTCTCGCCGACTGCCCCTCTTAACCCTAATCGACCCCAAGCTGACCAACCCGATCTCATTTTACCGTCCCCTCACGAACGGCAATCTACAATCGATACTGTTGATACTGCATCTCCTGAGAAGGAGAGCGATAAACTACGCGAGGAAATTATTAAGTCACTCAGTCCTGCACCAATTTCACCCGGCTCGGACGAATCGCTCAGCAGAGGCAACTCGGACGCGGCACCACCTCAAGGTGATTTAACCCGGGAGAGCAGATATCTATCTGGAGTGTACGACGATTATCTCTCGCTCGCCGAAGAAAAGTCACTGCAAGAGCTCAGCCAGGCTACTAAGTTGTCTACTCATATGACACTGAACCATTCTAGCACAGAAGCGAATGCGTCCACTTCCGATCCCCAGGATCTGTCATCGTCGCAACCGGCGCCACTAAGCCCCGTAAAAACCCCCCTGCCTGAGAACACCAATAGAGGAAGGCGGTTTTCATGGCAGCAAGACAATGAAGAGATGACGCCAAGCCCTGCTGAATTGAAACTACCCGCGCCGGGGATTTCACCGGGGCCACCAGCTGAGAGCCCGAAAGATACGGCTGATGTGCCAACTAGCAACGGAAACGGTGGATCACCAGTTGCCGATACCCTGTCCGCCGAGCCAGGAGCAGCCAGCACAATCTCACACCAAGTTTCGCAGGTCAGCAGTCTTACACCAGATGCTTCTTTGGCTCCCATAGAATCACCTTCGCCTCTGTCTTTCGCGGCGACGAGAAGACCTAACCCTATTGCGGATGTATCGAGTGCCGTACGCTTGTCTCTCGCCGATGAAAAGGAGAAAGTGCTCATCGGAGATGTTCAGTCCAGGAGTTCTAGTACTTCTGAGCAGCACCCTGCTCTCCAACAAGCTCTAGAGCAAGGACACGATACCTTGGCCGTGGCAGCCGCGACCGGCGCGAATCCGGCTCAAACTTCAGCACCGACCCCGACAGGGTTCCGGGAAATTCTGAACCTCCCAAGCTATGAAGAGCGCGTCCAGAAGTTCGAGGAAACGCGCGAGCAATTTTATGTTATGGAATCAGGCCTCTCAGACTGGTTGGCTCACCTACAAAGCCAACTGGAGCACTCCGATGCGATCACCGTGAGCGACCCGAAGTCCTTGCTATCCATGACTGGCACACAACCAGCAGCATCTGCCGGAGCATCGGGTACCTCCCCGCTGTCCCATAAAGGCGGCCCAACGGCATCACACACGAGACGGATGTCCATAGGAGGTATGCAACAGCTCATGGCAGGGCAGGGCGGCGGGTTTGGCGGATCGGGCAATCAGGTGGGGACGAAGAGCAAGGAGCTCTTACATGCCGCGGGTGCGTTCGGGAACAAGGGCATGAAATCGGGCATGAAGCTGTTCAACAAGGGCAAAAACAAACTCCGCGAGCGAGCCGCCGAGCGGGCTGCAGGTGATAAGGCTCGCTTCTAGGTACGCTTTGTCACTGGTTGCCTGTAGCTGGCTGTAGCTGACACCGGGCTTGTGGCAAATTATGGGTTTTATTTGGCAACAATGGGTGGCAGTGAGGTGGAAGGAGTGTATGTAGTATCAGATACACAACATCATGGGATGGAACGGGAGTACGAGGGACCCTAACCTAGTGTATTCACGAAATTCTTCTGCCTTGTCATCGGCGTGGCGTGTCACATTACATTCATTTAGTGTAACAACATGTCTCGAACAGTAGTTGATGCTGAGCAACCCACCATCCCTTTCCGCGCCTTGTTGAGTGGATTCGACGTCCTATTGTAGAATTCGGTATGCACGGGGATATCTCATTGGCTAGGTTGAGATGATTTGTTTTATTCGGATAACAAGGGTTCGAGTACAGTAGGTCTAATACAATAAATTGTTGGTTGCGGGATACTGTGGTAGTGAACCTACGTACATTGATAGTATGACCTGCAGCAATTGAGATTAACTACGCATACTTACACATTACATAGGAGGGCTCGGCAGGATTTTGTTATTAAATCGCCGGTACGCAGGATCAGGCTATACCAGATCGTACTGATGAACGCGACATAAAGATATTGTTTGGTGACATAGGTAGGTATTGTAATAAGCCATTGACTGTTACGCCTCCGATCCTTTGCTCACCCGTACAGTAAATCATCTACAGTACGGTACCTACATGACATACATACTACCATCCATGGATACGCGGGTACCTAAGGTTAGGTCAATCCCCCAAGGTGAGCTGTGTTCACTGCGCTGTACTGATGGAAGTAATGCAGCCTTTGACAACAACGGGACAGCATCGTCTCGATGGGAAAACTGCGCCGCCACCATACAGCTGTGCATGGCAGCCTATCCGGGTCTGGCGCCTGGGGTCCCCTTCCCTGTTTTGCCTTACTGAGCATTGCCGCGATGGTTGTAGTAAGGTTAGCCCGCTGCGACTCTACTGCATGGGCCGAGTGATAGACGCTGAAAGCCCTGTCGGTTTCGCGAGGGAAAGAGAGAGGGCGCGGTATTAATAACGGGTGCGTGATCCTGTCCTCTCCGCCGAATGTCAACATTTTGGTTTTTAGAGCGCGAAGTTTTTGCCGATGATTTCTTCGACTCAACGACCGGATCCCCATGTTGCCTGCCCTTGAGTCAAGTGCACGAAGCCCCGCCCCGGACCGTGGACGAGAGCTCGGTGTTCGGTCCCGAGAAGACGCAATATTGACTCCCAATTCTGTGCGCCGGATACACCGCGTTTTATAGGTAGTAGTACTTGGTTGTACGGAAGCCTCTCGTCCCCGGCTCTCGTGGATTTTTGTTAGCGTCGCTCGTTTTAAAGCCGGACTTTTCATACGTGGGAGACCGGCGCTTGTCCGACATCGAAATATTATTACGCCAAAAACGGGAAATATTCCACAGCAAGACAACAAGACGGACAGACAGACAGACGGACGGACGAACGAACAGAAACGAATCGGAACCTAGCAAGCGGCCGTATACTGTATCTATACTACCAACAAGCTTAAAACTGCGCACGGGCTTCATTCCAATCGCGGATCTTGCCATTTCGTCTCGAAAGCATATTACAGCTGACCGTATAAGCCAGGCGATTGGGTCAGCGTGCGGCACGAATGGGCAGAGACGGTGAGCTACTCTAACTGCTGCGTGGTGTGTAAGAAAGAGAGGCCTGAGAGCAAAAGGCCGCAAGACATTTGGGCAGGAAGACGTGGGCAACCCCCCAATATCCGAATGAACCTCATGGACAAGCAAACTGTCGCTGGCCTTATTCCTCGTAAGTTTGAGTACAGAGGACACGGCAACCAAGATGAATCCTCGCCCGCGAGACCAAGACTAGTACGACGACCAGTAGTAGATCAGGACGCATCTGTACCGGAATCTGTACTACGGACAACGGGCCCAGGAACCAGACCACCCTCACTGCCAACTAGCGGGAGCCGTGGTGATTACGGTAATTATCATGGGTACAAATATAGCAATAAAAACTGGAACCATCAGCAGGATCACCCAGCGACTGGAGCCCGGCCCATCTCCAAAACCCTGTCCCAGGCGACGGTCCATCCCCAATCCGACCTAGCAGAGGCACCCCGACAGCCCCAGCTTGATCCATCCCAATCTCACTGGTCGCGACGGCGGTGGCAGACTGAGCTGCTGCTGCCAGCAGAGCCAGGGGAGGAAGACAGCGGCGGCGAACAACAGGACCAGCACGGCCGCCAGCAGCAGGAGAACAGCCAACACGCTGCTGATCCTGTGTCATTATCGTCACATACAAGCATTCACCCTCATTCACGCCTTCATCGTTCCTCTGTCCAAGCTCCAGCTCCAATTCAAGCTCACACTCACGCTCATCCTCATCCTCATCAGCCCTATCACCAGCGCTACGCCTCTGAGCCTCCTCGTCTGCCGCCATTAGCGGCGTCGCTGTCGTCGTTCTCCTGGATCCCCACCTCACCCTTCGACCCCTTCAACACGCGCGACGGGGATACGAACTACTTTCTTTCATTTGGTGCCTCGCCCTCGCCAGCCACACCATCCGATGCCACAGCAGCTTCTTCTGTGCCTCGCTTACCACCGCCTGTCCATCATACGGATGACATACATGTAGTATCGCCCATTTCTGAGACAAGTTCCTCAACACCTATATTTCGTAATCTTGATCGCGGAAGTGAAATTGATACCCACTCCCCTATTACTGCTCAATCATCCACAGCTTTCACAGCCCTCAAGCGTCAGCCTACCGCCAACTCATCCACTCACGCGTCGGTACTCGATGACAGGGACTTTGAGCTCACTCTAGGCGTGACTGATAAAGCTGAACACCACGCTGCGCCTGCATCTCGCTTTACCACTGCTGCCATAACGAGTGCCGTCGCGCAGGATGTGGCGCATCTGACCGATGAGAGATCTGACGACTGGTTTCGATTTACAGCGCGGGAGTCGACCATTTCCAAGCACACTCAGTCATTCGTTCAGGGACAGCAAGATATGACGGTCGCCATGGAATCCAACGGCTCGGACCTCCTAGAACAGCAGCAGCAACAGCAGCAACAGCAGCAACAGCCGCAAAATAACCAGCTCACATCTGTGTCATCATCGTCATCCTTCACCCCGCTGCCGCCTATCCGTCGTACATCGACGTTTGACGTGCTGCGGAAGAAAGGCCTGGTCGACTACGATGACGACACGGTACCGTCGCCAATTGGGACTGATAGCTCTGACATGCCTCCTGGGCCCGCGGATCCAGTCCAGCAATCTGCCAATGGTCAAGCATCTGGCTCTTCCCCGCACAGTTCGGTGCAGCAGGCTCAACCGCAGCTGCAAACGCAACCGCAACCACAATCGCAGCAGCAGCAGCATCAGGATCTGAATTTTCCTGGTCCGAACCAGCCTCCCATGCCACAGCATCCGCAAAGCTTCGCGGCTGCCAGCCCCGGCGGTCACCCCGGAATGCATCAGTACCCCAACATGCAGATGCATCCGCACCAGATGGTCATGGGCCGGGGTGGTGCCGGCCAGCAGATTCCTCCTGGTCAAATGTTAATCAATGGCCAAGGTCAAACCATCCTCTCCCTGCCTGGCGGCGGCCGTTGGACCGAACAGGTGTCGCATCTTGGAGAACCACTAAATCCTTCCAACCGTAACCGCCCGGCGAACAACCAAAGGACGTACAGTGCTTTGGAGAAGGAAATGGGTGAGGGTCCGCCGCCACATTTCAATGGTGGCTCATCGCAGCCTGTGCAGACACGCCCACGAAACACAAGTAATTCGGCACCTCCAACCGCGGCTCAGCGGTTCCCATCACTATTCCCTCATCCTGGTACTGAACAGGCCTCGTTTCCTCGGAACCCGGGCCAGGTGCCTCTGTCACAGCAGCACCTGATGCCGCGCCGTCCGAATCCTAGTCATAGAGACAGCTTTGATGATAAATCATTATCTAAGGAAATGGATGGTATGTATTTTCCTAAATTGCCTTCGGTGTTTGTCTTTTCCGAAACCCTATGGAAATTCCTAACATTGAATTTCAGTACGCGTTGACCGCACCTCAGTTGCAAGTACTGTTACTGAAGACGTCAACGATAAACCTAGGAGAAGCTCGGGTGCTCTCTTCATTTTGGGCCACAAACGTAATTCAAGTAGTACTACTGCCACTCAACAAGCACCTGCCGATGGCGCCCCTGAAAAAAAGAAGAATTTCTTCGCATCAGTGGCGGGAATCGCTCATCCCCAACCCAAACCCAAGTCGAATCTGGGCCCAGCAGGACCCGCTCCTCTTGATCAGTCTGACCGAGTACCGCTTCAGCCCCCAGGCGATCACGGGCCGAGCAAGAAGAAACTCTCTGAGCTTAAGGGTATGATTAAAGGGGTGGGAAATGCCAAAGAAGGCGCCAAGGATGACCAACCAGTCAGCGTCGAACCTATTTACCAGTCTAGGGAATCAATGCAAAACCCACCTCGCAATTTTACCGCGCCACCGGATATCCAGAGTGCTCCAGGGCAACAGATCCCACTCGGGCATGCACCGCCGCCCCTTGGTCAGTTTAATTCTCAGGTGCAAACACAGGGACTCGGGCCTCAACCTCCATCCCAGCCTCATCCATCTCAAATGCGACAACCTGGGGCAACAAGTCCGCTTCCCTTATTGACTGCTGCTGGTCGAAAGCTAGATAACGAAGTAGCACGCTACGCTGCCGCCAGTCCGTCGGATCCCCAACCAAGTCAGACTCACCAGGTAAAGGACGATGACAATGGGAAAAAGAGCTCGGGTGGCGGTTTCTTTGGCGGTTTATTTGGCAAGCAAGGAAATAAAACGAAAGATACCAAACCTCAATCTCAGCAGATCCCACCACCTAATCCCCGACCCGCGCAACCCCAAATACAACCTGGATATCTTCCGTTTCGCCCCGGCCAGATGCAGTTACCTGGACAGCAACTTGGCCCACACCCGATGCTTGCTGGCCAGCCGCCCATTCAACGTGGTCCTCCGGGCCAGTCTCCCTCCCCAACCTTGTTCCATGATCCGACCCTGCCGTCTCCATCCGTCCAGACGGCACAAGCAGTCACCATTCGTCGCCCTTCCGAGATTACGGTCTCTTCTCAAAGCGGGATTGCGAATCAACGGCCTGGTATGGGCTCACCACGAGCATCGTCGGGCGTATTCGGGAAGCAAGCTAGTCCTACCTCGATCGGACAGAGACCCGGCCAACCCGGGCTGCAGAACGATGGAATATCCCAAACCTCCCCCCAGCTTTCTGAAGATTCGCCACTTGAAGGCCCCGTCATGGGAAAACTGAGCGCGATACCTCGCGCCTCACCTAACAGGAAACCCGTTGGCGGCGGTAATCCTCGAGGCGATGCCCATTTCATGACTTCCGCCGTCTCACCAGCCGTGATGAGGTCGCCAGACTCACCGTCGCCGTCTCCAGGGCCAGGCCAGCAGCGCGCACCGAGTCAACTGTCGCATATCCAGCAGAGCCCCCGGGTCGAATCAGCAGGTGGGTTTAGTGAGATGCGACAACCGTCGTTCCCATCGCCGGGGCCTTCTCCTGCGCCCTCACAATCAAACCAGTCAATTTCCTCTGGGCTGCCAGTGGGCGGATTTTCGTGGGATTCGCCCGATCCACGGGAGTTCGGACAACAGGGCCCTAGCGGGCTTTCTAATGGTCTCGGCCCGCCGGGCCCGGGTGGCGCTCCAAATGGTCTGACATGGGGTCCGAACGGCGGCCGGCCGTCAGTGCCTACACTGATGTCTCCTTCGGCTGCCGCACGCGCCCAGCCTTCTCATGCCCCTAGCAGCCCCGTACCCTCGATGGACCAGGGCAAATTGTCCAAGTTCTTCGGCGCTTACGACGGTGGAAAGCCTGCCGCGCAGCCCCAAGCCAACAAGGAGAAAAGCGCGGCTTCCAAGTTCCTTGGTGCTTTCAGGAGGAGTTCCAAGCAGAATGAGGCGGCTCAACACCAAGAGCGTCCTCAAACCAGCCCACGGACGTCGCAACAGGGTGGACCTAGCTCTCGACCTACGATGGCGACATTGAGTCCCACTGGTATGCCGACACCCTCAGGCATCCCCCCGAGACAACCTCAGACACCATCACAACCCGCCCAGGGTCGCGGTCAGTTCCCATCTCAAATAGCCGCACAACAAGCCCAGGGCGGCAGGGGACAGCCTGGTCAAATACCGCCTCAAGGTACGCCGATGTTCCAGCAAGCCGGACGAGGTCAGATGCCTCCGGGCATGATACCGCAAGGCGGGCGTGGTCAAATGCCCCCTCCGATGTTTCCAGGGGCTGGTATCATGCCACCCAATATGCAGCGTCCTGCCACTACGGGGAAGCAGGGAAACGAACCTCAATATGACCAAGTTCCTATACCCAAAGGCTATGAGGCCGTACATGGTTACGGCCCAGGTAGCATGTTATCTTTCTCGCCTTACGACGCCGGTCGTCATGGTCCTCCGCCGATTCAGTACGCGCAGTATCCTCCCGCGTTACCCCCCGGGTTTCAGCAGGGTCAATGGGATCCTCGGATGATGCAATTCCCACCAGCAGGCTCACCTCTCGGCGCCGTTCCTGGAGCTCCTCAAATGGTATCCCAGAGCGTGCCCAATAGTATCCCGCCATACCAAGGGCCCCCTCTAAATCGTCAGCTTGCAAGTCCAACACAAATTCCTTCTCCAACACCTCAAGCGCCTCAATCTATTCCGAACCAAAGGCCACAACCCCCGGGATTCCCTCAGCCACAACCACATCTGATGCACCAACCTAGCCAGGCAACACTATCCCCACAAGGTCAAATACCCATCCAACTTGCCCAGAACGCACAGTTTCCGCAGGGCCAGCCACAAGAGCAAGGATTCCAACGACAACCCAGTCCCGACGCAAAACCCCAGCCTTACAGCTGGTCGGGAACGCCACAGAACGCGCAGAGCCCGGCGGCTTCTGTCCATCAAATACAACCCCCAACCCCGAATGCAGTACCGCAACCCGGCGCGCGAGCTGTTTCAAGCTCAGCTAGTCCCGGCAGCAACGGGACATCGACGCCGCAGTCGCAGAACACAAGTACCACCGCGCCTACGCCTAGCCAGGTATCTCAAGGCACCTTCCCCAATCGGGCCTCCCCACCAGTAACGAACCATTCCATGGACACGCCTACTCGAACCGCATCTTATGAGGAACAACAGCAGCAGCAGTCCCAGACCTCCTCGAGAGCAGCCACCACAAGTCCCTCGCACTCCAACACCCCCACCGCCATCACCAACAATAATCTTCTCCGATCCCAAGACGTCGCGCGTCTAATGAGTCGAATGTCCGTGTCGAAACCGATAGCGAGAAGCGAGGCATCTCTGAGCCCGGAGAAACCGGCTGATCGCACCTTGACCGTTAGTCCCGAACCGCCGGGCCCGCGCCACGGCTTGATACATCAAGTCTCGGAGCAGAATCTCAACGTGGGCGGGGATATCTACGGTGCTACGCCGC
Source organism: Xylaria sp. MSU_SB201401 (assembly GCA_002288965.1). Taxonomy (NCBI): domain Eukaryota; kingdom Fungi; phylum Ascomycota; class Sordariomycetes; order Xylariales; family Xylariaceae; genus Xylaria; species Xylaria sp. MSU_SB201401. Next base: position 31,050 of record NPFG01000312.1, read on the forward strand.
GGCTTGATAGCGCTACGTCCCGGCCGAACCAGGACCGGAACCAGAGACAGGGAGAAGAGCAAGAACGAGAACGCAAGCGCGAACGTGATGGAGTGGGGCATGGGGAGGCTATGCATGAGAATATTAATACGAAATACGCGTCTGGTTCGGAGAAGGGACATGGCGCGATGAACGGCGCCGCAGCTGGAGTTGGTCTGGGTGTTATCGCTGGTGTTGCCGCCGCCGCCGCCGCTGCTGCTGCTGCATCCGCACCACCGGCCGTAGTAACAGAGGATAAATCGAGTTTCTTCGACGGGCCGGACTCAGACCCGGAATCTACACCCGACGAGACCAAAGAAGGAGAAACACCCCAGGTCGAGAAAACGGAGGCCGAGGCCGAGGCGCAGGTGTCCCCGCCACAACAAGCGGCCGCCATGCACATGAACGTCGAGCCCGAAGAGAAGATCCTCGTGGACTTACCTGTGGAACTCGCCGCCGTGAATGATTTAGACGATGGGATCCCTATGATGTCTGCGACTTCGTCCGGGACAGGAATGGAATCCGTATGGTGCGGGGGAGTTTGGGGATTGGGAATAGGGGGACGTAAGGTATCCAGTTCTAGCGGCTGCCATTGTTCGTTTATATTGCATTTCATGCTCGATGTCGATTGTCTTCCTGATGTACTACCGAAGCCTACCTACCTACCTACTACTCGGTATACGGGCATGCACAAGAACGCTGTTTTTCACTGCATAAGGTTCTCTTTTGCCTCCTTCCATCCACGAGCTTCGTTACATTACATTACATACCCAGCTGTTCTGAAAAAAGTTTTTGGCATATAAATTGTTTTACGACATAGCTTCTTTGCTATATTCTAGATTTATTGGGGGAAGGGGGGGGGGGGGGGGCAGTTTAGTAGCTAGCTAGCTGGTAGTACTTAGTACTTAGCTAATTACCTCGTCGAGCAAGAAAGATACTGATACCATATGCCTCATGATATGATGCGATGTATTGTGATCCCGTGACATGCCCTATACGCATCACCCGGCAGAAGATCTCAATACAGCACAACTCCCTCCTCCTTTCCCTCTCCAACCTCACCAACACCACTTTCCACCCTCTTCTTCCAATCCTCCAAAAGACCCCTAAAGATAGGAACTACAATCTTCGCCACATTAGGCGGGGGCTCAGCCCCGACTTTCCCGGACTTGCGATGTGCCTCGGCCCCCGCCGCCCAAAGTACCGGGCCGACTTTTCGCTCAGCTTCTTTAGTCGCGTCCTTGCACGATGCGTATAGCGTCTCGGCCTGCTGCTGCGTGAACCCGCGGCCGAAGAGCACGGCGCGGATTGGCCCGCGCGAGTAATCCCCTGAACCTACGGTGTTGGTGGATGGTGTTGGGGGTTCCTGGCCGCGGAGGAGGTAGGGGAGGTCGGAGTGTGCTGCTTCGGAGGTTTGGATGAAGCGTACGACTAGGAAGTGGGAAGGGTGGTTAGTAGAGGCGAAACGATAGGAAACGATGGATTGATGAAAATATTGATAAATGGATGAAATTGTGAGGTTTGGGAGATTATGAGAAGGTGTGAGAGGGTATGTATGGAATAGTGTAATGGGAGACAGACAGTGTGAGGAAAGTGAGATGAGATGAGAGGAGGAGTAAGGAGTGAGGAGACGTACTATCGTAATCCGGTCGGAGGGCGTCGGCTACGGGCTGACCTATCTCGGTGTGGATGCCGACTAAGGCAATCGGAACGGGTGTTGTGAGGGCTGCCATAGTATGTTCTTGTATGGAACGGTTGCGCTGGTAGTGCGGGAAAATACAGGCGAGCAGCTTTGAATGTGTATCAGCTAATAGGTAGCTAGAGGGGATTCATCGATATTCAGGTGTAATCTACCTACCTAGGTCAGGACAATACTACTCGTCGCGTCGTTGTTGTCGTTTTATATACAATCAGCCCGAGCTGAACTGTGTTGACATCAATACCGTCCGCCCTGTCTCGGCGTCACCCCACTGTTATCCGTCACACACTCGTCCCGCCTGCTAAGACAAGGACGCTGACATATGTGTGTGTGTGCGCCGTATCCTAACCGGACCGTACGATAATCTTCTCGTCATCCGTGTCGCCGTCCGACATTGCGGCCGAGCGACTCGATTACTCATTGGCTGGTAGAGCGTAGGCGTCATATAGTACGGCGTATAGGAGGGTTGTTGTCTCCACCTTCGGTGCCGAAAGACGATGTGCCACGCCATGCTGCTACACGCAGTGGAAGAAAGACTTTAGGTGAGATCTAGGTCAGTTCGACCTCGGCGTCGGTGTCGGTGTCGGGATTTCTGGGCCGATGGAGCAGACAGTGACCACAAGGCTTTCGCATCAGTTTCCCTAATATATAATTAAGTATAGAGCATTGCTCAATCATTGATCACTCATGGAATGATGATGAAATGTTGCTCATCATTAACATTCTTCTTCCTCAGCAAAAATTTTACGAAAACCTGTGCATTATACATCATCTCGCTTGAACTAAACTACGTATAAAAAGCCATGCAGCAAGCCCAGGTGATAATTATGGCGTAATCACTATAAGAGGACGCAATACTGTCAATTTTGCGAATATCTGTATTAAAGTCAACATATAGCAAATATTCGATGTCTTTACACTCAACTTGATAATGTTTCTCGTTAGCGAAACTGGTGCAGCTCATCTCACCCCTCATACCCCTCATACTAACGAGTCCCGGGTTGCAAGACCAGTGTGTGACCTAGATGACGCAGCCATGGCGAAAGGCATCACAAACTTAAGTCATAGTATATGAAAACAAGCGATTGCATTCACCACCAGAAGGTGGGCTAGAATTTCTGATAGCCCTATATATGGAATGTCATGGTATCCTTGTGAGAGCTTCATCTTATCTTGAGCGTGCCTACCCCGTTCCACTGCGGGTCCCCTTGCCAGTTTAGTAATTAGCTACCTAGAATGGCCCGTCGTGGTAGCCCGTTGTGTTGAAACTTGTTACCCTTTTCCCAAACAGCCGGATTCCCATTCCTCACTTGAGTCCCGATAGACTGGATAGCTGGACACCCGTACAGAATGCTAAAGAAATCTCGACATTGTACACTCACTATTGTTTCTTATTGTTTGTCTAGGATATAAAAGCATTCGGATCCCTGCAGTGCAGGAATGTCCTAACCTAGCAGTATGTAGTGCTGCGATTAGTGGGCGGAGACGGTCCAGCTTGATACTGGGCCCAGACCCTTTTTCAATCCAACCCTTGACATACAAGCGTATATACTGTAGCTTAGGTACCTATGTACTATAAAAATCTCTCGACAGATAGACGTATTATAGAGCGGGAAACGGGAGAACAAAATGATACACTCCCGAGGGCGTATAAGCTGTCGTTTCGATGCTGTACCGCTATTATAGGGAATGCTTAGCGAACTTCAGCCAAGTGGCGCATACGCGTTTCATTGCCCATTTGTCTACAAGTTTGCCTGATCAAGTGGGCCTTTAGGACAGTAATGCCCCCTATCCTAACTCCCAAGGTTCCAGCTGGTACTTGAACCCTTGCATAGATGGCGTATCGATACATGCGCTTAGTGTCGAAGATGGTAGCCGTGACAAATCGACAAATCACAGAGCGGTTCCTGCCACTATCATAGCAAAAGCAGCCCCTGCTCACATCGAAATATGTCTAGGGACTCGTGGCTGCTCAGACTTGTTGTACCATCGCATTTTAAAGATATCGCTTCTAAAAACCCCTGGTGAAGCCCCTGTGTTTATCGTTCTATCCATCTCCATCTGGTAAGGCTGTCAATATGTTCGATACCGCCTCTTTTTTTCTTCTTCGCTCTGTCTAGCCAGGCAGTGTCGAGCTTCACCTTAGTCGTCTCAGTGCATTTTTCTCTACCTCTGATATGTCTACGGAATCCGTTGTTCTCAGCCCGGAACTGACACCTTCGGACCGGCTGATCTTGGAGAACTTAGCCCATGACATCCGAGCTCATTACCCGGCTCAATCCAATGGGTCCATAAAGTCCGCTGACCAGCCCGCAAAACATGGGAACGGAGCCGCCAATGGAGGTATGCTGGCTGCACTCTTGAAACCCCAATGCATAGATACATCTAATGCCGGTATTCCTTAGTCCGTCGCGAAGCTTGTAATTCGTCGAAAGGCCGAGATGGTCGCGACCTAGCTACCCTCACAGGTCTCAACGACCCAACGAGCGAGGATTTCGAGCCCACCGTATTTTCATCATGGGATATGAGGGATCTGAGATCTCGTTTACACCCTGGTGTGTATCACAGCATATTGTTGCCTTACATATCATGGGCTCAGACAATAGCGCGATACAAAACAGACGTGGTAATGGTTACACATCTAATCATGTACTTCACCACATCCTTTCCTAGTGCTATACTGCTCTTCTATCATTTCTCCTACCTGCATGGTATCGCCCATGTGCTCTTGCAGGGTTGGTACATAGGTGCATATACACTTCTGCGGCATCAACATATTCATCAGAGGGGAGTCCTTGCCAAAAGTTCTTGGATGCAGCTCTTCGACCATGCATTCCCCTATATCATGGATCCTCTGATGGGCCACACGTGGAATAGCTACTTCTACCACCATGTGAAGCACCATCACGTCGAAGGGAACGGCCCGGACGACCTCTCTTCGACCGTGCGCTATCAACGCGACAACATATGGCATTTCGCCCACTACGTCGGCCGGTTCTATTTCTTCGTCTGGCTAGATTTGCCTCTTTACTTTGCGAGGAAGGGCAAATTGACGACGGCTCTTCGCGCGGGGTTTTGGGAACTGCTCAACTACACGGCTATCGTGCTTCTTCTCCGGTACAACTTCAAGGCGAGCCTCTTCACGCTCTTGATCCCCTTGCTCGTCATGCGCCTTGGTCTCATGGTGGGCAATTGGGGTCAGCATGCGTTCGTGGATGCCGACGAGCCTGATTCTGATTACCGCTCAAGCATCACTCTAATAGACGTGCCGGTAATAAACCCGTTTCCTCATCTCAATTGACCTCTGAAGCTAACTCATCGAATCTAAAGAGCAATCGGTACTGCTACAATGACGGTTATCACACGTCGCATCATCTCAACCCCCTCCGTCACTGGCGGGATCACCCCGTGCATTTCCTTCAGAGCAAGGAGACCTACGGTCGCGAGCACGCGCTCGTCTTCCACAACATTGATTACCTCATGATCACTGTCCGGCTCATGATGCGCGATTATGAACATCTCGCTAAATGTCTCGTGCCTATCGGTGACCAGATTGACATGACCATGGAGCAGCGTGTCGAAATGCTCAAACGTCACACGCAGAGATTCAGCGAGGAAGAAATCCAGGAGAAGTTCGGCGTAGCGAAGGCTCGTTGACCTACCTATACTACCTGATAGCGCTACTCAGTAGCGCGTTGGACTATGAGAGGTTATCATTGTAATACACTAATCAGAACGTTTGGAGGTGCCGGGCAACTCGACCACAAAGAAACATAGCGTTTTTGTTGCAGGAAATTCTAGGTGCTTAGAGATTTAGCCCTGGATACATAGAATAGAATAGGCTCCGTACCTGGCGATAAAATTAGGTCATGTTTCAGCGAGAAAGATAATCTTACCCCAAACAGGCAGGGTTCATCTTCCTATGTCACCACCCTATCAACTAAATATCTTGCAGTGCGCTTCACAGACGAAGCTGAAGCGCAGCATTAGCCCGTGAACCCAGAGTGAACCCTTGGTATCTCAGAGTCCCGATGTCAGAGCGTAGTGGCACTTACAAGAGTTATGAGTTTATATACAAGAACGACCCAATCTTGGCGTTTAGGGCCTCTTCAGTGGCAACGGCGACGATCTTGGGGCGGCTCTCCGCCAAAGCCTACGCTGCTGCCTGACAAGGACCTAATCTAAGTAGTGTCATTATTAGTAAGTTCGCTGTCGCAATGGTTTTGTGTTAATTTGTATGTTGCTTTTTACAATTTCGACGAAGTTCTTAAGTCTGCATGAAGTCCCAACAGCAGAAACCAACCCTATTCAGTTCTTAGTCTCGAATACAACCCTGAATATTTGTATTGAGCCAGTTTACATGCTCAACTTCTTGATACTCAGCGTCATAGGTGTCGGTGAGACACCAACGACCGTGTGATAGGCAGGACCGATGCATCATCGTTGTATGAAAGTCTACAATCCATCTTACATAATTCATAGTGATAATCTGTGCGGACATCAACTCACCCAGACAATTAGAGGAACGCTATCAGCGACGCGAAATTTTGCGTTATCATCCATGGACGCCCTCAACGCCCTCAAAACATCGGGCTGGAAGAAGGCCGCCAGGGTTAATTGCGCGGTGCTGATTGTTCTATCGACGATCTTCATAGAATTGTCAAGCACAGCTTTATCCCAGGGGTTTAAGACCGCGCGGTTCTTCTATTCCGGAAACCGCAACGGTCGCAATGTAACGACATTCAATCTTGCGCTTCACCTGCTCATTAACGTGGTTTCGACGCTCGTGGTAAGTGTGCGGCCCAGTAGTTAGCCAGGAATACGTCCCGGCATCGCTGATCAAGAACTAAACCGGGTTTGTTTTCGATGCTGACCTCGAGAGTCGCAGTGCGTCACTTCCTTCGATGTGCGCAACCCTGGCACGGCACTCGGAAGGTCTGGGCATCAGCTATACCAAAGTCTAAATGGACTATTACTTATTTGTTTATTTCTATTGGCATTAATATTACCGTCATTTTCTTCAGCATGGTTGTTAAAACCGTAAAGTGGTAAGTATATCTATCGAGAGCTCTAAACCTATGGAACACATGCGAAAGAACATGGCGCAATGATAGGAACAACTCCTATATTACCAGGGGAGGATTCTTTCCCAGTAACAACAATCCAAACATACCTTTGAATTTGACATTGGTTAATTCTGTGCTGCTAGCAAACAGCCCGCACCTCTTGCTCACAATTTGCTATTTTACGGTACACTTACCGTTGACAGCCCTTATGTTGGCTATTGTCACTGACCGATATCTGCATAACAGTACAATAACATTTTCACACATCTCCATTCAGCCGGCTATGGGTTTTTTCCTTTGCGTGTCACTGATCCCAAGGTAAGCCTACTGCGGTCATTTCTCTTTTGTGAGGCGTACTGACGTAGTAGGGCCACCAATTATCAACCTACAGGCTGCAGCTACCCTATCGATACAGTCTGTCGTTGATGGTAGTAAGCGTCTTTCTGCACTAGGTTTTAGCGAATACATTCTATGTTTTGGTACCGACTGGGGGTATGTAATGCGTGATGTCACCAGAACCCTTCCTCAACTACAAGCTCTTCTATCAACCCGTGCCATCTAGCTACGATGGAATACCGATGAAGCTGACATGTTTATAGGATACTATGACTACGACCCTAGTCTGATCGATCATAGTCTTCCCGCCGATTCAGCGATCCTTGTAGGGTATTCCCCCTGACACTTCTGACCTTGATGGTAGTGTCCATCATCCTAGCGCTCATCCCACCAGTATGGAGTCTTCTTGTGCGGCTGTCACCTAATATCGTCATCCCAGGCTACACCTCGCTCGCCCTCTCCGCAGCCTGCCAAGTCTCCAGCCTGTCTGGCGCCACCAAAATGACGGGCGATTGCGATGATATCGCATCTCCCGCCCCTTCAGCGTTTAGCTTGCAAAGGTTCGGGAAACGTTCGCTAGGACGGGGTGCGGTGTACGAATTGCCTGAGGAGGATCATCGGGAATCATCAATTGATGATGTGGAATTTGAGAAAAGCGGCGACAGCCATCTGGAGAGAGTCGCGCAGAGCAAATTGGGCTGGGGAGAGATCCGTAAGCCCCAAGAGTGGTACGCCCAGCATGGCTATGATCCAGCGTCGGTCGGACATCTTGGTTTTGGCATAGTAGAGGATGGGGAAGACAAATGACTCAAACATCCGGGAACTAACACTAGAAACCGGTACGATAGAGTAATTATCTTTTGCTAACGGTCGATTCTCGCTATGGAACAATTGTAATTCCACATCAGAACGACCCTAGTAGTTACAGCTTAGCCATGAACACACAGGCTTGCACTGTGGGCATTCTACTCGTGGGCGAACTATGCGAGACGAAGGAGTTGACTATATGCAACGACCCTTCTAAGGCTATCCTCTATATTCATCATGCTAATCTTTCAGATGATATGCTCTCCTGGGGGTACTAGCAGAATCACAGCATCTGTTCCCAGATGAGCTCTGGGAAGTGGGCATATGTTCGGAACCCAAAGAGTTACACAAGCAACCCTGAGTAGGCGGTGCACGACCACGCGTAAGAGAAACACAGTCTTGATTTTTTTAATGTGATTCCATCGGGCGAGGAAACGACAGGTGACATTGAGAAATAGAGAACTTTATTCTATATAAGACCATATAGTATCTAGTGTAGCATCAACACAAAGATGTCTATAGCTCTATACAGCTATTCTCTATCAGTTAAAACCGAATTTCTCTTTCACTCTGCCCTGCTCTCTTATGGAAGACGCAAGAAGATGGGCAACAACTTCTCATAGTTGGGCGTACCCAGGCCCGTCACAGGGTCCCAACCAGGAGTCGCGTTGAACCCATCCGTACCACAGCCCGGGTTGTTACCAATAGTAATGTCGTTAAAAGCCTCGGGATGCTTATAGAGTGTCGGATTCAAGAACCCGATAGGACCCTTGCCAATGGAGATGCGCTCCTCATTCAGCAACGTCACGATGCCAGCGAAGATTGGGGCGCTGGCGCTTGTCCCGCCGACGCCGTAGGTGGAAGAGTTCCAGACCGTAGCGACGTTCAGTCCGATGGCTGCCACATCCGGGAAGCCGCGAGCCTTGCCGGTGTCGTTGTAAACGTTGGGCCCGTAGTTGGGGGCGTAGTTTCTCATAAAATGGCTTACGGCGGAAGCTGGTACGACGGCACGGGGAAGTAGTTCGAAAACCCACCGCCGGAATAGTACGCGTTCGCTGGCCCCGTGCCAGGAACTGAGACGGCACGCTCCCCGCTGTCGGTGTCGTTACCGATGAGCGTAGTGGCACCCACTAGTGTAGATCATCAACACTACTGTGTCTCATAAATTTGAGGAAGGGAAATGAGATGCGACTTACCGGTGGTAATGTAGGGACAGTTGGCGGGGAAGGACGGCGAGTACCGCGTCCCGTTGTTGTCTACATACTGCTGCTCTGCGTTGAGGCACGAGTTGGGATAGCCGGCGTTGTAACGGTTGGCTACGCCAGAGTCACCGCTTGCGTAGATGACGCTCACGCCTTGTAGACCTAGCTTCATCCATTCATGACATTGACGAACCTGGTAGAAGTATGGTAAAGCACCCTGGAGGGTCCAATTAGCGCCTCTTCCGAGTTAGAGCGAGGCATAACGCCACTTACTTCAATTTGACCATAGCTCACGGAAATGACGTTGGACTTGGGCGCGCCACCACATTGTAAAGGACCTTGATAGCCCTCCTCATTCGCATTCGGGTCGGGGTAAGCAGGATCTTGAGAAGCATGAGTGTTACGCTGACGATGGCTCAGGAATTGTACCGCTCACCCACGTATGGCTGATCGCCGCCCTCGTATGTGCAATAGCTTTCATCCAGTGCATCAAGGAAGATGTTGAAAGTCCCGACGCTGTCGACGTTGATACCGTCGCCGACTTGGTAATAGCGGACCTGCTGGGGGTGAACAATAGCGTACGCTGCCTGCACGTCCAAGGCTGCCTCGACACCAGATCCCTGGGAAAGAGTTGTCGCGTTCGCCCTAAGACCGCCGTCAATCGCGATGAACTCTGGCCTGGTGTCGGCGGCGATCTCGGGCGTGGTGAAGTTCTTGAAGTAGAGCGGTAGGTCGGGCTCATAGAGGTAGTCGGCCCATTCAGCTATGCCGATTTTGTTGCCATCCGCCGCCGTCTTACCTACAGGGAATTTGTACAACTTGCGCAAGCATTCAATCGTAATTAACTTTCCGCAGGGCAGAGATCCCAAAGACGCTCCTCCTGGAATAATGGCCATTGCGTCGCGCCCGTGGTTCGTATTCGCGACCGGCTTTAGACCGTCTAGCTGCACCGTGGGCATCACAAAGTCGACGTGCTTCTGCACATGCTCTGGCAAGCTATACGCGTCGACAGCAAGTCGAAGACCCCGGTTCTCTACATGTTGGTAATGCCAGTATTCTGTTGCGAAGAGATTTTCCGCTTCTTCGACAGTGCCATCGAACTGCACCCAGTTGTGGCCTATCAAACGTGAGCAAGCACAGAGAGCGTACTATGGTTGAAGAAGACTGCTTACCTTTGGATAGCGAAATCCGAGAGCGTTCAATTCCCGAGTCCACAAGCCATTTCACTACGGCGGTTTTTGATTCGGGAGCAGGAGCAAAGGTGTTGGCCACCTCCTCAGCGGTCCAATGCTTGCCTGGGTTGACACGGTTAGCGGTAATACTAAAGTGATGACAAGTACCTAAATAGCATACCAAAGTTTGGCGAGTTAGGGTCAGAGACTTCATGAATGTATTTCTCCGCGTTCTCTAGATTGCGCTGGCGAAGGCCAATTCGAATTGGTAACACTTGGCTTCGGATAGCGCGATCGCGCTTTCCCCAGAGGTGTGGTAGACCATCACGCTTTTCGTGCAAGACGTGCTTGTTAGGCGATGGAGCTGCCAGAGACGTCACGGCAGAGGAAGCAAGTGCTATGGCTAGCGTTGAGAAACGCATTTTGGAGAAGCTTAGCTTTAGGAAGCCCCAATAAGCCAAGACAGCCAAGGGAGAGCCAAGATAGCCAAGGAAGCAAGTTACAACTCTAGTATCGGGACCTAAAAGCTTGGTTTTATACAGCAACACGGTAACGCGGGGACATCATTCATCAATCAAATCAGTAATCTGACGAGCTCTCCATGACGCTGAATGGGCTGAGCAGGTTGCCATATCACCGGGCTAACCATTCTTACCTTCCTATAGGAGTATGATCAGTTTGCTAGCTTGTCTGTTTACTGTAGGACAGGGAGGGGATCGAGTACCTAGCAGAAGCGACTCCAAAAAGATGATTCACGCACGCCCCTCCAGAACACGAAAAAATACTAGCAAGACTCTACTATCTTGAAAGCGGCTTTACCGAGGTCTTTTCAGTTACTACTTGGGTGTACCTGTGTTCACACAGTACGGATGTTCGGACGCTCTTATGTCTGACGTGAGATCATAGCCTATCTAAGTACCGGGCTATCGCCGTATCACAGCTGCGTACTCAGCGGGAGCTCGGTGTGCCATAATTTCTAAGACACCCTACCGAGAGGCCTCGTCATGACTCTGGAAGAGTATTGAAGTCTGTCCTTCACAGGTGTAGCATAGCCTCCTAACGAGCCTAGAAATGCATGTATAATAGCCTAATTCTACAGCGAAACTAAGTTAGAAACGAAAACTAACCTTAGGGGCCCGAGGTCATCGAAGAAAAAAACTGTCACCGCAAAACTCTACACTACTAACACAGCTAGCTACTTACGACTGCCGAACAGGGTTAGGAAAAGCTATCGCAAAAAACAATTAACACTTAGATTAACAAAGTGGTTAAATAGCTATTAGATGCAATTAAAGCTGAAGGTCAATATACTGGCTTCTAAATAGGTTTAAAAATAATAGGTGGGATAGGTGGCTATATTAGTGGTGTAGACTTTTGCGGTGTCAGTTTTTTCTTCGATGACCTCGGGGGCCCAACTGCGCAGCAGTGGGGCGGCGTAACGGGACTGGCGTCAAGGTGGGGTTTCGTTTGCAAAGGGGACTGCGAAGGGGACGGCTAGGGCTGCAAGGGCTGCAGAGGCTATCCCGTTGACTGCTGATTCGCAATTAATCGAAATACCCCCACAGTACCCCTGTCTAACAAAGAGACCGCTTTGGAACCTAGTTTAACTAGGAAAACACAAGCATTTAGCTACACCATATATGTAGCCTAGTTAATGCAGAGACTTCCTGCGTCAGCAAATTGTGGTGGGGACTTAAGTACCAGCCTCTTTATTAACATTTATTAATTATAAGCCTACAATATCCAGATGCTTGGCAAATTGTAGCTGAATCAGCAGTCAACGAGATAGGCGTTAAAAAACAAAGGGGTCTGCGGAGGGGTCTACAGAGGCTATGCTGGCTATGCTAGCTGCAAAGGCTGCGCGCGGAAGGGTGAAAGAAACGAGGGCTTTCCTGCCCCTGGGTCAAAGGGGCCTCTAGTTAATGTTATCCAAACATGGTACTACCAACATAACAACACTTAACCTTTCATTGCTTTAAACCTGGGCGGTCTCGTGCTAAGTCCAGCAACAAACGGATTAGTCCAGTCGGTCTATCATTGCCCCAATGAGAGCGGTTGACAACTCGCTCCGTCTCGCCAAAAGCTCGCGGAATCTGGTACTCTTCCACAGCGTCTCAATCTTGCAGGCGGCGTATAAAACCAGGAACGACCTGAGCTTTGGCGGTGCGAGCTCATCATAGCAGTATTGTAGCACATCAATAACGTTTTCCACCCTGTCGCCGTCAAGCTCTATGTCCATCAGTGCCTTCCCGAGCTTGTGAAACGACGAGTCGATCAGTCCGGAGATTCCGTAGTAGTCGGCAAAGATATATAGACGTGCATGCGAGAGAAAGACATTGTCGGTGCAGGATTTCCCCCCTGGCCAGTCCTTGCGAGCTGGAAAATCAGCGGAACATGCGTTCTTGAATTCTCTCCATAGCTTATCTCGTCGTGTTGTAACCTCCTCGTACGATCTTCTGCATTTGGAGCATTTCTTCTTACTAGTGAAACCCCAGGAATCCAAGGATTGTGTAGATTCCACTGGGTGATCAGGGACGGCCTCGACACAAATTGGCGCGGTCTCTATCCCATAATCCTCAGTGATAGACGACCTTGCTTCTTCCCTAGGAGCTTCCGGTAATTTCTTACACATTTCACTCTCGTAGTCTCCGGTATATGCATATTGGGCGAAGAGTATAAACGTCTCCTCGTTGACGGATTCTAGCTCAGCGTAGAAATCCCGCGCCTCTTTAAATTTGCCGTTGACGAGCCTATCGAGAGCAGGACTTTGCGTCATAACAAGGGCAGAGTGCATCGTAAATTCGCGCTTCTGCAGCCCAACGAAGAATCGAAAGGGCTTGGAAGAGATGATACTAGCAGGCCCTAAACGTTAATACGTTTGCCAATTCTGGATCACACAGGGACGTACTCTTCGAAGGAGATGCTCCCCATTTTAAACGTTAATCGACGGTGGTTTGAGTTCCCTCAACGGCGTTCAGAGGACAGATTGCTATCGGATACAAACAACAGAAATGGACGTACTGAAGCTAGAGGTTGATTGTAGTCGCTATCTCTGGGGATCTTCGGCGTTTCCTAGCCAAGATCATCAACCCCGCATGTTGGGCTTCGCTGGGTAGCTGGCTGGCGCCAAGTGCGCACATTTGACATCATCGTCATCAGCGGTATTTCCTCCACGTGCAACGGAAACATGTCCCTTCTGGAGAAGGTGTAAATTTAATATGAGCGCGGCAAAGCATCAGACTGGCACTGGAACAGCTAAGTAGGGTAGTTAGCATAGCAATCAATACGCGGGCCAAGTATCCGACGTTTTTAATGTCACTTTGTCCTTCTATGTTTCCTAAAGTAGTGTTTAGTCAGTGCCCAGAAATTTCAATTATAGCGTAGGAGGACACCGGCTTGGCTCCCAGCTATACCCCACACAGGTTAAATTTCGATCAATCGGCTGCCGTAGCGCTCCGAACAGTAAATTCGACATTATGTGTGATCCTAAGAAACGAAAATAAATCATAATGTGTATGACGACTGTTTGCAGGACGGTTGCTATTCTTCCTCATACTAGGTGGCTGCGCTCATTGGTCGTGAGTCTAGTAAACGGCGGATGCCCTCCAATCTATGCCTTTCGGAACAAAAGGTTCCTCCCTCTGCCTCCTCCTTTTCTTCATAAACTCAGGCCTCTAACATGCTCAGCCTAAAGAGCCCTCTTCTTAGGGTCAACTCCTGCGTTAACACCTCTAAAACCCCCACTTTCAGACAAGCAATTTACCTGACCTCTAATAAAGAATAGGAGTTAAGATAAATCCCGGGATCACGAGCCACCCCCATTACGAACTACCCCCCAGCTTACCTACCCGCCTAATTTTTAAAAGCTAATTCTGCTACTAATACGCTATTTATAATATTTTTTTTTAGTTTTTTTAATTAGTTTTAATGCTTTTAACTTTAATAATTTCTTTAATATTTATATCTTTATATTTTATAACGTTTTAATTAGCGGTTTTATTTATATATATTATCTAATTACGTAGTTTACAATTTGCTTACCGTATATAGGCTATATAAGTAAAGTTATTATCAAGACCTATTTTAACCGTTTTAATAGGACACAGCAAGGGTGGCCACACCACCCGCTGCGTGTCAGGCACATACCCTTCAGGGTATGTGCTAGAGTCATGTGACCTTAGGTCACATGACCACCCACAAAGGCATATATGCCTTCGGCCATATTGCCCTGTGGGACTCCACTTCTTAATTCTACATCTTTTGTTTACCTATACTACTTCTTTTATCACGTTTTTTGCTTGCTTAAAGTCTTATTCTTTTTAATTTAAAGCTTTAAAGCTTTATTCTAAAACGGTACGTCGTAAAGACTAAGACCTGTTAATATAAGCTAAGGTTTTAAGCTAAGTGTCGGCCTAAAATCCTGTATCCTTTTGATAGGACCGTGGCGCAGTTGGTTAGCTTACAGCTGTGGTCATTTTAACAGTTTTTATAATTCTTTTACTTAATTAAGTTTTTAAAAGCCTATAAACCTTTTACTTTTTATATAGTAAAAGATCTTTTATCTTATAATTAAGTTCTTTTTATATAGTAATATTAATTAAGCTAGTAATTTACATTATAAAAGGGTGTAATTTCCTTTTTTAATAAACTTTAAAATAATATATAATATTAGTTAAAATATATATAATCAAGTTTATATTTTTAATAATAAATATTAAAAAGCTATTTTAATATTATATAATTATTAATTTAATATATTAAAATAAAGATTAGGCTTCAATGAAATTAATTAAGGTAATAAATTATTAATAAATAAAGAAAGTTAAAAATAAAAGCTTAACTTAAAAGGTAATCAGATAATAATCTTGTTAGTTGATAATATAATACTATAAAAAGGTAGTACACTATAGGGCATATAATAACAGGGCTATAAAAGGTCTTATAAGGGGTATAGACTAGCTATAGCAGAAGGTAACAGATCTTAACAGTATTAAAAGCAAAGACTATAGCGGGTAGGTCGCTATAAGGCAAGGGCTAAGAGTGGCAGTTAAAGGATTAAGTTGCTTAATTATTAAGTAGTTAAATAGAGGGAAATTCTAGCAGCTATATAGCTAGAGGGATAGTAGATTTAATGCTAATAACACTAAGTCTACACTATAGTTACTAATTAAATACAGAGGAGATTAACCTAGCTAGGCCTTAGTTAGTGGGATTTATAGCCACCTAAAATAGTGAATTGTTTTAGTGCTTAGGTTAGTGGGTCGGTTTGGTATGACCGAACCCCGGGTTTTATAGACACTTTCCGGGAGACTTTCTATAGGCTTTATAAGACTGACTAACCTCACTGGGTTATCCACTAACTCACTTGCCGAGATTATTGACTAACCCTACCGGTGGTGCCGACCTTTAGCACCACTAGTGACCCTGACAAGCCTTGCTTAGCGCTATAGAGCCCTGTACTTACTCCGCTAAGGCTCTTTACACATTATATAGCCGCTATAGGTGAGCTTAAAATAGGCCTTATAACTAAATAGGTTAGGTGACTAGTTAGTGAGGCTATAGTGGCTAAAGTAGCCACTATAACCGTGTGACTAGCGTATACTACAGGGTAGCACCCGACTATTATCAGCCGATTTTAATAAATACATCTCTAACTTTAATAATATATTTAATTAAATGGTTTACTTTTTTAAACCTTTATATATACATTTTAAAATAACTTAATAATAATAATATTTATAATTAATTTAAATTATTTAAAATCTAATTTACTAAAAAAATTTATATTATTTTAATAAGTTTACGTATTATAGTCGGGTTTATTATAAGCCTAATAACGTTAAGCGTATATCTCTTTCCTTTTTATATAACGATTATTTTAACAGTTTTTATAATTTTCTTATTTAGCTATGTTTTTAAAAGCTTATAAACCTTTTCAACCAT
>NPFG01000313.1:0-47232 GCA_002288965.1 Xylaria sp. MSU_SB201401
CTTCGCCTTCCCCCATCCATCAACCCCCCGAGCACCCCCCTGCAAGCCCTAGGCCCAGGTACCCAATTTTAGTGCCCTCGTACTTGCGCTGCAGCACGACATCCATTCCCATTCCAATGTCTGTGCCTACCTCTCGTGCGCAACCGCAATCAACCAACCAACCAGCCAACTCCGTCTTACAGTACCTAGGCAGGCTCAGCATGGCCACCACCACACAAAGTCCTGTTCCTCTTCTTCCTCTCCAGTGACTAGGCACACCATATTATCATCCATCTCAATTACTACTCACTTACCATACTAACCATCGATTCTTGGCTCATAGGCATCTACCATCGTGACTAACATTCATCCCTTGCTTGTTCAGATCGTCTTCTCACACTTCGATAGTCTGACTTGTATCGGACCGTCTCCTCCCTTGTGTCTGCCTTGTCGTGAGACACGTCTTGTCTCTAACCGTTGTTTCGGCCCTCTTATTCCTTCTTCCCCTCCTTCTTCCACACTTCTGCTGCTTGAACGAATATTGAACGATAATCATTTGCCACCAAAGCGTTACCTGCTCGCCAAGCGACATGATGATACTGTAATACAATAATCGCGGTTGTAGCCCCAATATCTTCCCTCGCTGTTGCGATACGATTTCCAGCCGTCCTGAACAAGAGAAGAAAAGAAGTGAATAATCGGAAACCCGACAACGAACGTCAAGACTGCGTGATACGACTGCCTATGATAGAAGAACTGGCTTCTGATCCCGAGACGATTGAATATTGTGCCCTTTTTATCTAGTCGCTTGCCTTGCCTGCGACTTCGAAGACCACCATCTCCGTCTGCCACTATACCCATCGATACGAGTCATCAGCCAACCCGGACAACATGATGGTCGGTGGTTAATAGTTAGACTTGCCAATACAGGAATCACTTACTCATTGTCCTCTGTAAGCTGCTCCGTTCACCATGTTGCTGCGGCCTCCTGGGGAACGGCGGCTCGTCACGTCGCAGCGGACAATGTTTCTTGCCCTAGCCGTGCTACTCATTCCCCTGATTCAACTTGTCGATGCTCAGCAGCAGCAACAACAAGCACCTCAGCAGCGGTCCTTTGCACAACCACCACACTTACTCAATATTATCAAGGAGGATGGCACCATTAACATTGACACGCCTTCATCCGAACGCCGTGCTTCTCCTCGCGTTCGACAAGATGTTCCCTTGGACGGCCAGGACCGGGCCGCACCCAAGCTCTCTTCGACGAAGCCCAAGAACCAGGCACGGCGCCCCCGAAGCGGGAGCTCTATGCTAGCTACCAAGCAAACCCCCAACGATAAACCCTCTCTCAACGATGCGAGCGCCCTCGCAACTTTGGCTCCGGGCAAGCCCGTAGAAGCACCAAATTCTCCACGTCATATGCCCAGTATCGTACCTGGTCATGGGCCGTCCTCGCCGCAGTCTGCGCGGAACTTGGAGAACTGGGAAGTGGAAGACTACATTCTTCTGGCGACCGTCGATGGACATCTCTATGCAGTGGATCGCGAGTCGGGCGACGAGCGCTGGCACCTACAGGTGGAACAGCCCATCGTCGAGACCATCCACTATCGACCTAATACATCATCGCCGCGTGATAAGCACGACGGCGATCATCACCCATTCGATGATTACGTCTGGGCCATCGAACCCACTGGAGACGGCGCGTTGTACATCTGGACACCTCACTATGGTGGGAGTCTTATGAGTACCGGCTTCACCATGAAACAGTTCGTACATCAATTGGCTAATTATGCGTCCAAAGAGGTATCGTTCAGTGGTTACAAGAAGCCTACTCTCGTCGATGTAGACGCTGCCACAGGCAGGGTTCTAAGATGGTTTGGGGAGTCTGGCACGCAAGTGGACGAGAGCGCGACATGCTCTCCTCCCAATCGTGGATTGCTAGATATCGAGAGCGAGGAATGCGCCAATGGCGGGATCATCAATTTGTCTCGCATGGAATATATCGTAGAGATTCGCCATCGAGTCACTGGGAGGAAATTCGCGACTCTTAAATATGCCGAGTGGGACCCAAATGTCTCCGACAACGATCTCCGCCGGCAGTATCGTTCGCCGCCAGACAATCGGTATTTCACGAGTCAACACGATGGTCGCGTGTATGCCATTGCCGACCCCGCAAGTACCACCAACTTTGCTCTCGAGTTTCCTGTTCCAGTGGCTCGCGCCTTCGACGTTGCCAGACCTCTGGACACACCAGCTGGGAGTAACCCTGAACTTGTCTTGCTACCACAACCCACGCCCCCTGTCCTCCACCGCGAAAGCTCGGCATGGGCCAGAAGCCATAGTGTCTTTCTCAATCAGACTGAATCAGGTGGGTGGTACGCAATGTCGGGCCGTTCTTATCCCCTGATTGTACATGGCCCGGTGGCCCCAATCGAACGCAGAAAGTCATGGAAAAGCGAGGTTCCCCTCAACGATGCGTATCTCTCCGCGGCTTTGGTAGGCGTTCACACTCTCGATGACGGTATTGATCTGCCCGCTTGGCCGTCTACGATGCCGGCTACTCTACCTTTTGAGGCGTATCAAGGCTTTGAGCGAGAAGCTGCCATGTCGAGAGACCCAGTTTCAACAGAAGTACCTGAGCTAGAGTCTGAATTGCGGCCGATAGTCGAGACGGTCATAACACTCCCGCGTTACGCTATGGATTGGACTCGGGATCTACTCACAAATCCCATTCTTGTCTGCCTTGTTCTCTTTTTGACCTACCGTTATGCCAAAAATATCCGGGCTTTGTTCTATTCGTATTGGATGAGATTGCGAGGAAAGTCGATCTCGGTTGAGCCCGACAGCCTTGACCGGGGCTCCGGTGATGAGGTTACCATTGAGCTGAGCGTAGCCTCCCCTGATACAGATGAAGCGCAACCTGGAGGACCCGCTGGTGATAAATCATCTGCCAGGGATGAATTATCTGCCGTCCAAGAGCCGCAACCAGTTGATGCTCCTCTAGAGCCAGAGGCGAAGTCGGCGGAGTTGACTAATTCGGTCCACCGCGAGCAGGAAGTGCAAACAGTAGAGCAACTAGAATCACCGGAAAAGAAAAAGAAGGGTCATCGTGGTCGGAGGGGAGGTGTCAAGCACCGGAAGGGAGCTAAAAAACAGCGCGACGCAGCAGATGGGCCTTCTGAGCATCGCTCCCCAGAATCTGACGGCGGCGGTATCCCGGGTATTCAACATATTGGCTCAGTGCCTAAACTAGAACCCAACGTCATGACGGCACCCGATGATCCCGAAGATATCAACGGGCCTATCATCAATATCAATGATATTATAGTCGATCAGAACGTACAACTGGGCACGGGAAGCAATGGCACTGTGGTATATGCTGGCAAATTCCATGGTCGCGATGTCGCAGTCAAGCGTATGTTGTCGCAGTTCTGGGATGTTGCCTCGCAGGAGACTCGGTTACTACTAGAAAGTGACCAACATCAAAATGGTAAGCCCCACCTTCCAAGTCGTGTTACCGTCTTATGCTCTCAGTTACTCACATACATTTCTAGTTATTCAATATCATGCAATGACGAGGAATCAGAACTTCCTCTACATTGCGTTGGAACTTTGTCAAGCGTCTTTGTCTGATATTATAGATCGGCCAGCTAGGTTTCCAGACCTCGCGCGAGCTGGTGAAATGGACATGCCACGGGTTCTTCTACAGATAGCCAACGGCCTCAGCTTCCTCCATGACCTACGTATCGTCCATCGTGACCTCAAACCACAGAATATCTTGGTCAAGATGGATCGTGACGGCCGACCGCGACTTCTGGTGTCGGATTTCGGTCTTTGTAAGAAGCTCGAAGGCAACCAATCCTCTTTTGGGGCTACCACGGCGCATGCCGCTGGCACCTCGGGGTGGCGGGCACCCGAGCTCTTGCTTGACGACGACGCCCGCGAAACGTCCAATATGTCCATGTCTAGCATCCATAGCGACTCTAGTAGCCAGCTCGTGAGTGCCGACGTCATGCCCAATCGACGGGCCACGCGTGCGATTGACATTTTCTCCCTCGGGCTCGTCTTCTACTACGTGCTCACCAAGGGTCTCCACCCATTCGACTGTGGCGACCGGTACATGAGGGAGGTGAACATTCGCAAGGGACAGTTTAACATCAAGCCGCTCGAGGTTCTGGGCGACGCGGCCTATGAAGCTAAGGCGCTCATACAGCAGATGATCCACGCCAACCCGCGGCTTCGGCCTACGGCGAAGGACGTCATGGCGCATCCGTTTTTCTGGCCAGCTAAGGAACGACTTGCGTTCCTCTGTGACGTGTCGGACTATTTCGAGCTTGAGCCTCGTGACCCCATGTCGCCCGCGTTAGCAGCGCTAGAGGACCATGCGCCGCAGGTGTGCCGCGGCGACTTTCTCAAGGCGTTACCCAGGGAGTTTGTGGAGAGTCTAGGCAAGCAGCGCAAATACACGGGGACCAAGTTCCTCGATCTGCTCCGTGCGCTCCGCAACAAGCGGTCCCACTACGGCGATCTGAGCGACTCTCTCAAGAAGATGGTGGGGCCGCTGCCTGAAGGATACCTGGGGTTCTGGACACGAAAATTTCCCAACCTCGTCATCGTCTGTTGCACCGTCATTTATAAGTTAAATTTGGAGGGAACCACGAACTTCCAGGAATACTTCAAGCCTAGGCGCCCTTGAAAGTAGGCTGTGTGAGGCTAGCCATACAACGAGATGAATTAGGTATCATCAAGGATTGGAATTGAGAGTTGGTGAATTGTATTGTGTTGACGAATAAGTCTTATCGTGGATAGCGTATTTAGCGAGAATTTACAAAGTTTTTTGGGAGAGGACTCATCTCTGTTTCCCTGTCTCTCTCTCTCGATTTGCTGGTCATTATTCACGGCGATCTGTCTGTCTAGTGGTGGCGTATCTTATGTGAATGTAGGTAGGTAGGTAGGTATGACATGTTTGTTATCCGGACAACCTACCCTGATGGAAGTCAATATTTTTTTTTCTTACCCAAGTAGGTACAAGGGTTCACGGTCCACGGCCCACGGCGACCTGTGCACTTACTTCAATGTCCCTGCCGATCGCTTCAGCTGTGACGTGCCTTGAACTTGACTCTGTCCCTCACCCAGGTAATTGAGCCCTGGTACCTTCCTTTGGCGTTTGTTTGTGAGTCTCTCCTTCGGATCTAAAGCATCTATCTGCCTTCTTGCATGGTTGGTTGGTTGGTTAGTTAATTGCTTTTCTTCTGCAACCAGGCATGTCTAATCTGGGCGGACTACATGCGCATACACGTACGTACACGCAACGCTGTCTCTTCATTTCTCTCATGCTCACTGGTTCACGTGCACGCTCACTCATCTCGATTCTCGAATTCCGATCTTGAACCTTGGGTCTTGGGCCTCAGCCTTGGACCTGTTACATTTGTTTGCACGACATCTGGCACTCACCTTGCGATTCTTATTGGCGCTTCTTTTTACTTCCAATTGGTAATATCCTTCGAGTCGCACCGCGTGTCTGTCTTTTTTTTGTTGAATTCATTCCGTGTTCCTGCGTTCCGCCGCAACTTCGAATCGATATCGACGCTCGGGGTATCTGTCTGTCTCACTCTGGTCACACACGATCGCCATATCGCAATCTCAACAGACACGACAGACACGATATCATATGATGTGATGTGATTCGGTATAGTATGATATGATACGGCACCTAGGTACGGCGCATACGTACATACACACAACATACACACATATAACCACCAGCAACACCTCGCCAGAAAAAGAAAAGCTTGATATTGACTCAAACTTTGCGGTTCCTTTGTGGTTCCGTCGTGGTTTCCTTGGGGTTCTTCTGTGGTTTATCCGCTGAGCGATGAGATGAGCCATGGCGCCTCTGAAGACTTACAAAGCGAGGGCGCGCGGCGCCGCGTTGGGAGCAGTTAAGGATACTCGCATCACTCGTGAGCAGAATGGAAGAGGTCGGGGACGAGGAAATGGCGTGAAGCGTCCGCAGTGCTTGTCGGCGAGGGAAGTCGCTGCGAATGCGAAGGAGCGGCCTATTGTTATTGAGGATGACTCCGATAGAGAGGATGAGGGTGGTGAGAGTGACAATGATGATGGGGATTGGAGTGGGGGTGGGAGTGGTGAGAGCGTGGAGGAACTGGAGCAGGAACATGCTCTGCCCGCTTGGCCTGGTTTGCCTCGTCCGCCTGGCCGTTCGGCGGCTGATGCTGTGAGTCGGGCGTGTCGTGGGTTTACTGCTGTGAGTGTGGACTTCGGGTTCTGTCTATCGTTCTTGTTTCACCTCAATTCTCTGCGACCACTGCATCCACTATGTCTTCTGTTTTCTTTTTCTTTTTTTTGTTCTTTTCTTCCTTTTGATATGTAGGTATCCCAATGACGGGGAAAAACGGCAAGGTTATACAGATGAGCAGCTGAGTACCGGTTCACTAACCCGATCACATACGCAGGAACCACACACGCCTAAAGGCCGGTTTTCAGGATTGTGGGATCATACCGACAATAAGGCTCCGACAACAACGAAGAAGGAACAATACCGTACACCTAGTCTGAGCGGACTGACCGGCAAGAATGCAGCTACGACATCTACGTTTACGACGTCTAGGCTGCAAAAGGACACTTCTTCAACAGCCAAGGCCATGAGTTCTCCCTTTCGTCAGAGCGAATCGTTAGCGAAGGCTTTGAGCTTGGCAAACCATGGCGCATTGCACTCTCTATCCAGTCCTACATCATCAAGCTCCAGTCGTGCCCGTAAATCAGAGCTCATCGCCACAAATTACAAAAAGACTTTGCTCAAGAGTTCTCCGTCTACAACATCTTCACTGCCTCCCCCTGCTGTCAAGTCACGGATTTATTCCTCGCCTCGGTCCAGCTCGCAGCGGAAAAGTGCCAATGGGTCGAAGAATCTGGAATCATTCGGCTTCGTACCTGCGACCTTGCTCCCTGCCCGAGCTAATACCGCCGTTTCGAGAAGTGCTGCTGCTGCTGCTACGCCAACACCTACCTCTAACTCGACATTAAACCCTCCGTTCCAGTCGCATTATACTTCCAAGTACATAAAACAAGAAGATCCTGGACACGCAGAGCCATTGCGAGCGCAAAGTATCCAAAACCAGCTGTCCGCAAAGACTGCTCGGAGTACTACTACTACCGTCGCCTGTGTGCCCAAAGTCGAAGCGCAATCTGTCGCAAAGCTCAGACATATAGCTGCGGAGGCTATACGGGTGCAGTCTAGCAATCTGCTGCAATCCCCTCAGACGCCTGAGAATCCCAAAAACGCCAGCAAGCATAGCGCTTGCTTGTCGTCTTCTGCCGGTAGTCGCGCGGACCCTTATTCGATTTCATCTGACAGCGATAGTGATGACGATGATACTGACGATGGAAACAAGAACGAGAACAAGAACAATGACAGGAATAGTATAACCAAGCCTTCTCCCCTGAAGAGCCTAAGCAGCTTCGCCGAGATACCCTCTAGCTCCCACGAGACGGCGAGCGATGTCGAGGCCGTCTTGAACCAGTACTCTGCCTGGTTTGATAGTCCCAGTCCTACTGTGTCCCGACCTCGGAGGGATTTGGGGCAGGGTTCTAATACTGCTACTCCTACTGCTTCTACTGGTACTACTATTACTACTCCTACCACCGCCGTTGCTGCCGCCGGCAACAATAGTGCCAATGTGCGGACGGCTCCGCCAGCGTGGCCGACCAAGAGATTGTGGGACAACAGCGGGAAGAAAGCTGACAGCACCGGGAGCAGAGAGAAGCGCCGCGTCAGATTCAGCGAAGACGATGGGGACGCATTTAGTCCCTCACCGCTCCCGCCTGCGAAGCGGATCGCTATTAAGAAGGAGTCGATACATCCGAGTGCTGGACGGATTGACTCCTGGTCTTCTTTTTCTCTTGCCCCTTCTTCTTCTTCTTCTTCTTCTGTCAGACAGCCGAGTGCCACTGTTCCTGTTCCTGTTTCTACTTTTGGTTCTGATCCTGGCAAGAAGATAGCGTCGTCGCTGTCGTCATTGTTGGGTGTGGAAGGTGTGGAACGCAGGTCGAAGAATGATGGACCTGAGGTCATTGTGGTGGACTCGGATTCCGACTCGGACTCAGATCTTGATTCAGAAGCGGAGCCGGAGCTGGAACCAGAACCACATCCAAACTCGATTTCTGAAGCACGAGAAACCGACAGACAGAAGCGAGGTATCTCACTCAAACTAGAGGAAACCAACACACTTGTGAAAGTGAAGAGAGAAATCAAAGAGGAAGGGGAAGAGGAAGAGGAAGAGAAGATGGACGTAAAGGAAAACGAGATAGTGGAGAAGAAGCTGAAAGAGGAGGAAAAGGAGGAGACGAAACTAGCCATCAGAAAGAAGAATCAGGATCCAGAGAGCACGACGAATGGAGACAGGTCGAAGAAACGCAAGAAGAAGCAAAGGAAAAGGAATGATGAAGGAAAGGAGAGGAGGAAAGAAAAGAAGAAGAGACGTCGTCACGCGAATACCGGGAAAGAGAAGACGGCTTGTCGGCACCGGAATCGGAAGAGGAACAAGAACAAGAACAAGAATAAGAACGAGGACGGGGACGGAGATTGAGAGTGAGAGTGAGAGTGAGAGCGGAATTGTCAGGGTGTGGTGTCTGATTCTTTCCTGTCTTGTCTGATTTTTTGCCCGATTACAAGCTTGGCCTTGCCCGCATTTTTGCCTGCAATGCCTGCGATGCCTTCATTTCAAATGTCTTTTCTCATCTTGTGTGTTTCCTCATGTTTTTTTTTTGGGGGGGGGGGGGGTGTTTCGAATAGATAGATAGGGAGAGAGAGAACGGGCTGCCGGCCACCTGATAGATGGATAGTTTTAAGGAGAGAGACACACATACTGTCGGACTGGATTTCCTTCATACCCGAATTGTTTGGTAATCGTAATCATCGTGCAAAGATACGGACATATTGAAGGATAGACACTGGAGGAGAGAAAGAGAGAGAGAGGACTTGCATGTATTTTTCATAAGCTGATCAGCTAGTTCGTGGTTCGCGCTGTGAGTGTGCTTGTGCGTACGTGTGCGATATTCTACTATTCATTCATAGAATCGCTTCATTCTCGTCGCTTGATGTCTTCTTCTCTCTCCTATTGTCTCATGTACTAGGACGGTTTCGTAGAGCATGTAAGTGATGCAACACGGGAGTGAAGGGAAAGTGAAGGGAAAGTGAAATGAAACGAGTGGAAACAGGCGGATGGGATGGGACGGTATGGATTCAGTCAATCAATCAACCGTAACCAAAACTCGTATCTACTAAGTGCACAGCCACGGCATCATGAGTGAGCGAGGAAGCAGCACAATTCATTCATTTTCACCTGTCCAATAATAAATAAGAAATTTCTTTAGGCCGTTCAATCATTTCAAATTCGACTGTCTGTCTATCGGTCTATTTGATAGCATCTAGTGTATATGTACGTATGGTGTAGCATAGGTAGAATTGACCCGACTGATCCAAGTAGTCGCTAAATGTACCTGCTTTTACCCCGTCGTCTATTTCTCGTAGGTCTCCCATACTAAGCTCGCAAAACAAAATTGTTCATCATTTCGTCTAATACACGTCATATGGGCGTTGGTGTGGTGTTGCACGGCTGTCTCGGTATTCAGCCCCGGTATTTTCCCCTCCCTCTCTCCAACTGCCTGCACCACTTGCAACTAACCACTGCTTTCTCGTCTTACGAGTTGGACGTCCCATACTTCCTGTCTCGTATTTCTTTCTAGAATTCCTCAGGTTTTGAAGAGGTAGATTTGAAGGGCCGCGAAAGGTCCTCAGGAAGGAACGACCATCTCAGACAGCCGGTACCTGAGTATAGGGAGGCTTTTCCAATTTTTGTTAGGTGATGCGATTCGGCGGCATCATTATTTTTCATCGAGATCAATTATTTATTGACCCGGCGGACTCATCTTGAGCGGCTTGGTGCCCAGTCCGTTGGTGTTGCGGAAGAATAAAACGCCCTTGCCCTCGCCCTCAGCTCCCTCGCTAGGCTCAACCCAGTGGCACCAGCGCGCACTACGCCACATAGCCTTGATGAAGCCCAAAGAACCACCCCTCACGTCAGCGCGGTAGTGACGACCCATGACCTTCTTGATAGCCTCGCTAGCCTCGTCGGCATTGTAGAAGGGGATGGTGGAGACATAGTGGTGCAGGACGTGGGTCTCGATGATGCCGTGAAGAAGCTGGCGACCGATGAAACCGAATTCGCGGTCGATCGTGGCAGCTGCACCACGGACATAGTTCCACGATTCGCCAGTGTAGTGGGGGAGAGACGGATCAGTGTGCTGCAGGAATGTAATGGCAACTAGAAAGAAGTCCGATGTTAGCTTACTAGTCCAGGAACGGTACAAATGACAACGACAGATTCCGGATCACACTTACCCAACCAGTGGTTGACCCAGAAATAAGGAATGAAGTACCACACGAGCAGGTTGGACCAGCCGAAGTTATTGCCGAGGTAGACGAGAGCGGAGATGGTAATAGCGAGACCGATGTCGCTCAGCACGATCAGCTTAGCATCCTTGGCCTCGTAGAGAGGACTGCTTGGGTTAAAGTGGTTGACACCGTTGAGGAAACCGTTCTTCTTGCCCTTTCCGCGACCCTCGAGTTGGCGCTCGTGGTTGTCATGGCCAGTGACATTGGTCAGGAGGTAGTTGGGCCAGCCAATCAACTGTTGACCAAGAAGCATGATCAAGGTTACAATGGGGGTCTCTTCGCCGAGCTCGGACAGCTCATGGGCCAGCTTGCCGAGGCGCGAAGCCTTCTCCTCGCGAGTCTTGGGTACGAAGACCATGTCGCGCTCGATGTTACCGGTGGCCTTGTGGTGCTTGCCGTGGGAGATCTTCCAGCTGAAGTAAGGCACAAGGAGGGACGAATGGAGGATCCAACCGACGGTGTCATTGAGCACTTTGGAGGGGCTGAAGGCCTGGTGACCACACTCGTGAGCCAGCACCCACATGCCGGTACCGAACAAGCCCTGGACGAAGGTGTAGAAAGCCCAGAGCACGGCGCGCACGGGCGTCGAGGGGATATTCTCGGGGGTCACGTAGTGGTGGAAGAGGTAGAAGGTCGTGCCCAGACTCGCAATGTCACGGAAGACATAGTAGAGACTTGTGGCAGCGGAGCGCTCGTAGCAGTGCTTGGGAATGGCATCACGGATGTCCTTGATGGTGTAGTCGGGGACCTGAAACTCATTGCCGTAGGTGTCAATGAGCTTGCCGAAGACGGGCTTCTTGACGGTGATAGCATCCTCCGAAGCGAGGGAGGACAGCGAGGTGGAAGAGGCCGAGGGCCTAGGAGAGTCGAGGGGCGAGGGGACGGCCGAAACGTCGCTGTCTGCCGTCGAGGTGGTCGTCGAGGTGGCAGTACGACGCATAGCCGGGCTCTGGCGGGCACGGCCCGTGGTCTTTGCGGCAGCCATACTAATTACCAGAGTCTCTACCAAACTACCTCTCTGTGTGTCTTTGTGCCTATCTCTGACACCAAGGACGAGAGGTTTATGCTATAGGATGGTGGTAGCGGGGTGTGGTAGGAATTAGGGAGGGGGGAGGAGGAATAGGAGGAGGGTTGGGGGAGAAGGAGACTAAGTAAGAATGATTTCTTTTTGCCTCTTCGAGAGTGGACGGGAACCCCGTTGTGGTGTGTTTAGCGTGCCCCAGGGATGTCGAGAGAAAGCATGTATCCCCAGTGTAGGGGCAAAAAGAGCCAGAAAAGAGTGGTCTAGACTGGCAACGCTAGACAGGGCCAGACAGGAGAGAGAGAGAGAGAGACAGGGGGGGAGAAGAAGACGAAGATGGAGACGAAGGATACAGACAGTCTGAATATTGTTGCCGTTTCAGTCTAGGGATGCCCACTTAGGAATAATGTATGTATGTCTATGGCTCCGAGGTGAAGCGAGTTGGGAAGAGGTGATAGGGAGGCACTTAGGTGTGTGTGTGTGTGTGTGTGTGTGTGTTAAGGTTGTTGGACTGACCGACAGAGGAGGAGAGACGGATGAAATTCAGATGGACAATGAGAAACTCTTGCATGATAAGAGACAAGTTCGATTACCATACGGCTAGGTACATGATATATACTTCTCTACACATTCACATGACTACTAAAGTATCGCAAAACCTAATGCTCATCTGTGTAGTGTGAAGGTACCTCTGAAATGTCCATGTATTGAGGAAGCTACACACGGGCATGTGAGAGTAAACCTTGCTACCACTATTAAGTACATATATGTACTTAGATACAAAATCCGTATTATGTGTGTTATCTGATAAGTGCATATGTGAAGAGGTATGCACATCCATCTTCCCGACACACACACATACACACAACATCGAGACAACATTGTTGGGGCAGAATCCAAGCAAAAAAGGTAAAATACTATTGCTACACTATGTACCCCCGACACGCCTCCCTGCCGATCCCTTCTTTCAGGGTCTCCAGTGCAACATTCCTATCTGCAATCTGGCCTAGTGTCAGATCCGCCGATCAACCAGACAAATTCCAGACAAATCCCACTCGTGATGTCCACACCAAAAGCGGGCTTTTTTCTTTTTTTTTTTTTTTTTTTTTTCTATCTGGTGCTGCGCTAGCTGAGCGTCGGAGCTGGGACTCAATTGACCAATGAGACCGACAAGAGTGACCATCGCCACCAATCATAACACTCGCTTCGGCATCGGGCATGCACATAGCAGATAGCTACTCGTTCACATGCAACTCTGTGCCTGTCAAGACACAACTCTCTTTTTCTGTCGGGTCTGCGTGTCGGGGTCCTTTCTTCCCCCTGTCCTGCCCTGTCGACATTCGAGTTTATCCATGGTTGAGGAGCTGGATTTCGCCTTTTATCGTTCGACACACGTCCAAAGTCGATAGTAGGTGAAACCGCGAAACCACGTATCCTCCACTCACCGCCACTCGCCCGTGGCCATGGGACGGAGGCGAGGTACCCATCCACCCGAGCTCTTCTCGTACCTAACTAAGTCCTCTGCTTCGGTGGTAGAAACCAAGGCTAGACCGCCTCGGTCATCATTACATGACTTGGACTCCCGACTTGGACTTGATGTCTAGCCAAGTGTCCAATCAAGTCTCGATAGATGGCCATTGCCGAAGAGGTGGTTAGCTAAGAGGCTGGCTGACTACCAGAGCTGGTACACCAGAACAACACACACGTACAGAGTACATGTAAGTGGCTTGCATTGGGTTGTCACGACATGTACATCTAAGTAAGCCGTCGGTTTCCCCTCTAATAGTCGATGATGCCCCGATCACCAGGTTCCTCAATTGTCCCGTACTCTCAGCTTGGCTCGAGTCGTCTTCCTCTTTTCTAGCTCTGCTGATCGGGGTTTTCCTGTCCTTGTTACGCTGCACTACATGCAGACTACCATACCTTATAAAGTAGTGTTTGCAGTGTAATGCACAAGTGGGCGAGTTGTTGTCTTCCCCCCTCCCCCCACCATTCCGCCCTAACAGGGGAACTACCCGCTCACTAACCGGGATCCTAGTCCTTGGCAAAGCCATCTTTTTTTTTTTCTGTTGGGGAAATTCTTGTTGAGGGCTTCGGTGGCTACACAGCAGGTGTCTCCATGCTTCACTGCATTTTTAACCCTTTCCCCGAGACATTGGTACGGAGACGAAACTTTTTCTATGTATGGTAATACGCCCTTCATTCAGGTACACTAAAGTACCGACTCCATCCAGGTTCGTTTCAGTTCTCGTAACACTAACAAACCGTTCAACCCATGCTCTCTGCTACCCACGATCATTCGCAAGGCTAGGGTTTTGCGGGGGCAGCACCTCTCACAGCTTGGAAGCCATCACCACCGAGGCACAACAGTATTCGTCCCATTGGGACCACTATCGTTCGTTATCGTCCGAGGTGGTATCTTGCGAATCTGTGTACGTACATATCATGTAAGCAAGTCTTACCTAGTCTGACATTTGCTAATATGGTATGGTATGGTAGAGATTGTCTTAGTAGTAGTAGGCGCCTGTGTTGTGACTGCATGTGGAAATAGATGAGCTAGATTCTGATGTGAGAGGGGAGAGATCACTACTCGCATTCGAGCCACATCTGCTCATGCTAACTACATATGTACATACACACCGGAAGGTTGTATGGTGTGTTGAGCTGAGATCAGATCTATGTATATATGCATGACTCGCTGGGAGTATCCCGAGGTATATCGCCAAAAAATGCTTTGCTTTGCACGTGAAAATACCTACTTTAACCTGCAATATGTACATGTTGTAACCATAGGATTTCTGTGAAGATGTAGGTATCGTAGAAGTCCTTGAAGTTTATTCCCTTTATTTTATTTTATTTTCTCTTGATTATTATATTACAGGATAGTGGTAGACCGAACGGCGATTTCTGGTGCAAAATCCGAAAGAGGAATACAGCTATATATGTAGGAGAAACCTCAAAGCAGCTTGCTCGGTTTGTTTCCGCCAAGGGCTTCCGATACACTGGATTCGGCGATCGATAGACATAGATCGCTTGCTGATATCGTTGACACCCTGTGAAGTATGAAGTGTATGTAAGTCTATTGTGATGATAGTAGTCTGCTTTTTGTCTCTGGTGTTCGTTATTGACGGATTGCTGTCCTTCGCTCCTTGTCAGTGTTATTGACGACGTTGAAGAGGGCATACGCGGTCACAATGTGTCCACGATATAGCCTTCCTGTTCCTCCTCGTTCTCCTCCCATCCCCCCTTCTCCCTCTTCCTCTACATCACATCATTATTCTACATCCACTATACTATCGGCGGGCCACCATCGAGTTTGCTGGAGGTGAGGTGAGATCTCCCTTGCAAACGACTGACCTGCCCCGACCCATCTCGCGGGGGTTTGATTTGGATTCGAAGCTGTTCATAACACACCACCACCTATGCTGGACACCTATGCTGGACATCTACGCTATACTAGGGCCAGGTTGCTGTTGCTGGTTGCTAGTTTCTTCCGTTTCAATGGACAGCCACCAGTTGGTGTTGAGAAGGAGTACGACGAGGAGAAGGGCGAATATGATGTGCTTGATGACTCCCCCCTGTGACGCTTCTTGGCCTTGTTCTTGGTGTTGTTCTCTTGGCCCCGTGCCTTCCTCGTTGTCTTGTCGGGCTTCTTGGGTTGGCTCCTAGTATTAGGGATAATTTCTAATTCTTGGGCTTCCGCCTCGGTTCCCAGAAGATTAATCTCATCCTCATCCTCGTCCTCGGACAAGGAAACGGGGAGATGGCATCGAGCAGATGAGCTCAGTCGACTTTCAAGCAAAGTATCACTAGTTCCTTCTCCCGCTACTCTGTTGTTGGGTGTATTGCCTCCACTTCTTCTTCTGCTTTGGAAGCGCTCAAAGAGCGTGTCCGTGTCTTGCGGTGGCGCCGTCATTGTCGTCGTCGTTGTCATCGTCGTTGTAGTATTGTTATTACCACTCCTCAAGCCCCTGTAGAACACCACCGGCTTTATCTCTTTGTGCAGGACCCGTCGCCGGGCTACCCTGACGGAAACTGATCTCTTCCTGGGCGTGCGAGGGCGTCGGCTCGGGATGCTCTTTGCTGCTAGTGGTCGCGATAGTTTAAGTGCGTGTCGCCTGTTTTCTTCTGCGAGGATGAGGGGGGTTCCTCGGGCTAGAGATGCCCTCCTGTCTTGACGTGTTTGAGGGTGATGCGATGGGTTGGTGGAAGCGTCGTTCAACTTTCTTTGATCGTCTCCTGTATGTTGAATGATGTTATTGATGTGGTGCTCTATCCCGGCCACTGAAGCGTTTTGGTGCTGTTTCTTGCGCTTCTTCTTCATTTTATTCTTTTCCAAGGCTTGGTTCATGCTCTTTCCATGGTTCCGCGCATCTTTTCTTGGAGAGAGGAGTGTGTTGGCTGTATTCGTGCTCCTCTGGGCATCGCCATCGTCTGTGTCTGTCTCGTGCAAGAGTGCTTCTATGTGCAATAACGAGTCTTCCTCGGGGTCTGGCGTCATCATCGCGCTTGGTAGCATAAGGTCTGAAAAAGGACGTACATAAGGCGCCAGCGGAATAGGCGCCGAGGCCGTTCTGTCATGAGGACGTGGACTCTCTGTCGCATCAGTTCGAGTCTTGCTTGAACGGGGCTCTGGTTGGTGAGCCGACCGATCATGACTTTCTTGCGATGGCGATGTTGGTAGTTGACGTTGGCAGCGTGGCTTATTGTTGTTGCTCGCTTTGCGAATGCCGTGCTTTACCCCTTTTCGAGTTTGCTTCTTCATTCTCGCCGGTGATCGAATCAATGGAGACTGGGTTGGAGCAGGTGCGGACGGCTTCCATGTTCTGTGTCCGCCAACGGGTATCCCGGGCAGTATATACTCGCTATCATGGCTGTCGTTGTTCTCGATGGACGGTATGACGTGTAAGACTTCATCTTCATTGTCATTTAAGCTATTGTCCGGCGACTCGTTGCTACTAACTTCCCAATCAGACCACTCGTCATCAGAATCGTCAAAAGCAGAATGGTACGCATTCCCTGCTGTGACCTTCCGCATGTGTTTCCTAGCAACTTTCAAGTACAGCGGGGACAAAATCAACGACCCTATATCCTCTGGTAACTCATCCCGGGTTAAACGGTGGCGGAACTTGCGGATCAGCTTTCTCGATCCTATTGTCTCGACAATGGAGTTGAGGAATCTCTTGGCGCTCAGTTGCATCTCTGCCGCTCTTAGAATTGGCAAGATATTCTTTCCGAATGATGCTTTGATTGAGGTCAAGTTCGGCGGCGGCGGTGTTGATAAAAACGACCTTTTGCCCCGCTGATTTCTATTGGCTTGTCGCCTTATCCACGATCTGACCTGCTGCCATGATTGGAAGCGCGTGTCGTCTTTTACTGCTTTTGATACTTTTCTCATCACTACGCCCCCCGTCAGCCGTGCGTGGTCAAATGCCGCTGTGTTTAGGGAATTGGATAAGTAGCATGGCATATCAGAACAACAAGTGAGAAATACGGTATTTTCTCAGCGATAGTGGTAACGGATGGTCGGCGAACAACACTTACAATCCCGGCAGTCCTCGTCTCCCTCATTCTTGTCCTCGGCTATACAGGTGTATAGCAAAGACTTGTTCTTGATGAGGACGTTGATCAAGTTCATCATCGTTCGTGTATGCCAGTAATTTCTCAAGGGTGGTGCTTTCCGGGATACACTTAGCAGGAGCGCTTGGGTCTGAATCGAGAGCGTAGACCCTGCAAATGCTAGTGCTAGTTAGCTAAGTGGTTCTTAGCCCGTGAGGGCCGGAGGATTTACCACAGTTTGTTCGAAGCTGAATAGATTTGTTCCATGCATGGGTCGTCGCTATTCGACTGTGTTCCTCGTCTAG
Organism: Xylaria sp. MSU_SB201401; assembly: GCA_002288965.1. Lineage (NCBI taxonomy): Eukaryota > Fungi > Ascomycota > Sordariomycetes > Xylariales > Xylariaceae > Xylaria > Xylaria sp. MSU_SB201401. The sequence goes on from NPFG01000313.1 coordinate 17,339, forward strand.
TGTCAATGAACTATGGCGAGAGGGCGAGGTGTGAAGTCATGTCTGAGAGGGTTTGTTAGTCGGCTCCGAAGAGGACGATTTCAAAGACGGTGCTATTGAGCGAGGAAAATGGTAAGGAGTGAGAGTCCCCGAGTTTAGCATGCATTGCGATGATGTATATGATGCCGATATCTTCATAAGTGGGAGCACAGTTCTGAAAACCTGACGGAGTTACTTGAGCCTCTGGGCAGGGGCTTACCTGCCTCGTGATCGAGATGGCCACGGAATATCTGATGTCAGCAAATGCTTCTTTTCATCCTAGTCCAGCCGTAAGGGTTTGGTTGAAATTAACGAATAAATAGCTTTTCATAAATGGCCTACATGGCGGTATTATTCCTGATCTAGATCCATGGTATCGCTCGCCAGTACGAGAAAAAAAAAAAAAAAAAGGGCTAATTCATAAAATAGTCGCGGGAATGAAAGGCCTGTGCGTCCGACTTGAGCATGTGATTAAATTTTTTTTTCATCCTAGAATTACGATGTGATGTGTCGTGTTGATTACCTATACAAGGAACAGTAAAGAACTAGATTACCTGTTTATAGACCCTGGATGCGGCCGTTAGGTTGTCATACCCTAAGAGAATTTTGCTTTTTTGGCGGAACGCTCTTCCCGGGTAGGTCTAGCCAGGAGGGGATAATCATACCTACCTACCCCTGAACAGCGATACCGGGTAGGCTAGGTCAACCTTGATGGATGAGCTCATTGTTGCTTCGAGAACCATGGCCAAGGAGGGTTCTAAATGATGTCTCAGGGATCTGCGTCCTTGTAGCTGATAAGAGTATTATTCATGGTGCAGTGCACGGTATACTTGCGAGCATTGTACCCTCTACAGTATGATTTATCTCGAGCTATTCTGTCATACAGTGAGTGTAGGACCATTGGCGGGGAGTAGTATTCGAGTGACATGAGGTAGATAAACGACGAGACCCAATTCGCCTAAGGTATTCTAGCGTTAAGCTCAATCTATCGTAGGATTTTCTACAAGCATCCAACAGCCAGTAGCTTGGATGCTACGATCTTCAACTCGGTGCGTGATTATGGGTGAGATTGCAGGTTCTCGAACACCTACCTCTGACCCGAGACTTCGCGCGCCACATGTAATTTAAACCCGGCTGCGAAGCTTATCTCATTACAATGCAGACCTGTATACCTACATACCATGCAAAGCCAAAACTTTTGATCTTGAATACCTGTTATGAGGACATGACGGTGGCCGAACCTGAAAGTCTGATATACATCGAAGCTAACCCTGGAACGATTGTCTCCTGTTTCTTTATATTCCATGCGCTGGTTTGAACTGTTGTCTTGAGCGTCTATATTCATGCGCCCGTTCATCAGTCGACGGAACGCCCCCAAAGTATTTCCTGGGCTGTCTCGACGAAGACTGTGGTGGTTTGTCTTGCCTTTGGAGATTCGTGGTCTGCCTGAATTTCTTAGAAGAGTTCTCTCTCATTCCCTTGGGGGTAGAAGGGGTAATCATCCGCATGTTTGGTCTTGCGGCACGTCTCTTCGTCGATTGTATGTTGGAGTGTTGTGCTTGGGCGTAGGGCTTGGATAGGACTCGTTCCTGCCTATCCCGATCTACCATCCTAGTCGCAGTCGCTGCGGCTGTTGTCTTATTCGCCTCTTTCATACGTAACACGCTGATGAGGTTCTTTTGATCGTTGATAGTCGTAGGCTTTTTTGTCAGAATACCTTCCTGGACATCTTTAGGAGTAGTTCGCGTACTCACCATGTACTGGATGCGCCCCAGATCTGACCGCTGCTTCCGTGTCCGGCGCTGGGACATGCGGCGGCACTCGTCGATTGCTGAAAGGAGCGATGGTAAGTCGTCTGCTTGGGGATGCTGCTTTTGCTTTACTTGCGTCCTGTAAGGCTCGCCGCAGAGAGTGGTGGCGATGATCCTTGCTGCGCGCCATGTGTCGATGTAATAGCCTAGACCGCTGCTGTTGAACTGCTTGGTAATGTGTATCTAAAATGGGTTGTCGGGGTTTATGTCAAGGCCGCGGGATTTCATCCAATGCTTTTCTGAGGCTTTCAAGCAGCCAAGGAAGTATAGTGAGGGATGAAGCGATGTAATTATAGTCATCACTGCTGGTGGCGGCATTAGATCGTAGGGAACGAGCATCCATGAGCTTCCATTGGGGGATGTCTCATCAACGTAGCTGTCCCCGTCGGTCTGGCGAATATGTTGCACGACCTGTCGCATTATGAGCATTTCCATGTGTTTTGGTTTAGTGTGTAGACATACGGGTACATCGTCTATACGTGTCGTAAGTGATACAGAGGACTCTTGGGGGCTAATAGTCTGATGAGGGAGAATTGGCGATGAAGGGCGTATCTCGGGCGAATCTTCTATCTTGATGGAGTGAGATTTGCTTCCTGGCTTGTTTGGTTTGTGCCTGTAGTGAACGGTCCGAACGTCTCCTTGCTGGCGGTGATCTTTGAACGCTTAGCCGAGCCCAGGTGATGAAAGGTTTGAATTCTTCTCGGCGTGGCTTCGTGTCTTTGACGGGGAAGACATTGTCGGGGGATGCGAGCGACTCGGGGTCGACGGGGTCTCGGATTCGTCATCGGAAGGGCCTGGACGGATTTTCGGGACTCTAAATGTTGCTGGAGTATGGGTAGCCTTTCCCGTAGAGTCCTTGCCACTTCGCTGCCGCTCGAATTTCTTCACAGGACTGCGATAATCTCGATGATGGCGGCTTTGGCCCTGCGACGCATGCCGTGGCCGTTGCCGACGCGATCGAGTATCTACAGGCATCGTTCCAAGTGTAAAGACGGTCTTGCTGAAGCGTGTTGAACCTCACAGCAGCAATTTACCCCCAGGTGAAGAAGCTGTAGATCGAACACTCTCGAGAAGGAAACCATTGAATAGGTATGAGCCCACCTATATCAGACTATGGTTCTTGACGTACACAGAGAGGAAAGGTATCACTCGTCCAAGTTCAAACCGACGCGACCTGCAGGTGGATGGGATCTGCAGGTGCGTGGCCGCTACCTATCATATTCGCAGGTTTGTCGCTCATGCTTCTCCTCGAACCGCCCCTTTGGCGAGATTTTAGATGCTGGGAGGACCGTATGGGGTAAGGGCAATCCCCTCTTCGTCTTCATTTTGCCAGTCACTGTGTTGTTACTTCGAGAGCTTGTAGTTTTCTCGTTAAGGCCGTTTGCTCTGTTACTTGATACAGTTAAGTGGCCCAATGCCGAGGAGGGGAGAAAAGAAACAGACAACAGTGACATGCCAGAAAGTAATACCCTAACTCCTGTTCTTCCGGGTAGGTTGCCCGGCCCGGATAGGTAGGCTAGACCGATATGCTTTAAATTATCAAGTCAGTTGCCTTGTTTTTTCGAGCGGCCAACTGCATGGGTGGGTGGACATCTAGTCCTCACCTGAGTAACCCAGGACTTCTGATCAAGTTTTACTCCAGAGTCCTATAGAATTTTTAAAAACTTCACAGGCTCTACTCTATTAAAAGCTAATCGACGAAGCAAATAAAGGCAAGGATATTAGAGTTTCAAGCCTCCCAGCAAATTAGTGGTACACAAGCAGGGATCCCTGAACCCAGAGAGGGGGGGTTCGAATCGACTCTGTCTCAATTGTTCCTCTACTCTCTTATTCTTTTACTCAATGCAAAAAATATGGCGTGGAAGAGCTGTCGGTTGCTCATTCTTCGCTCAATCGATGACGGTAGAATAGGCTGACCGGCAAAGAGGTAAGTAGGTATCTGGACTAATGCACACACTTAGCCCCAGATTATCCACCATTTAACTATAGCCCCATTTGATGTTCAACTATACTCCACGCTCACCTCAATCAAAGCTATTAGGTATGTACTTTAGTATCACAGCTCATCCTATCAAGATTATACTACAGTACACGATAAAAGCAATCGTGCCACACACACAGACCAGTCACCAAGCCCGGTAGAAATCCGGGAGTGGAGTACGCCTCCCGCCCTGTTGTGTGTTATATAAGCACTAATAACTCTGCATCCTCTAACGCGCGCCTGTTTGTAATTTCCTAAGAGAAAATGAGCCCAGTAGCTCAGCGGTTAGCCGAGGAGCCCTTGTGTTGGGTCCGTTGACATTTCAACGGTGACACAAAGCTGGTCTAGGAGAATATTACCTCGTAGCACACATAGCGAGAGAGAACACGTATCGAAAATGATATCGTGAGGCTATGATGAAAACATGCACGAGTATACTGAATTACCGGGACAAAGGGAATAAATGAAGTTCGCCTCACCCAGCTTATCGGGAAAGAGATGGCGTTCCAAAGTATAGCCCCCCTGATATGTCCTCCCACCACGGATTCTATGGCTTGAATTGATGGAGATAGCCTGGGTCTGCAGGTGGAGCCGCGACTGCAAGCTCGAGTTCGATGTGGTGCACCACGATCGTTGGCTCATCTTCTCGAAGGAAGTTACAAACTTTTTTTTAATACTTTTTTATCACCTTTGTTTTATCATTACGATTGCTATTCTTTTCATTCATTTTCACATATTTTTACTTCCTGTTGAACCATACACGAACTACGGAAACATCGAGGCAATATCACACACAGAACTGTGAGTGCTGTGTGGGCGATATCCTCGTCCATCGATGCATCACCGGTTCATCATGCATGCAAGTACCTAGAAAGTAATATTTTTTATAACCATTGAAGTTATAGCCACGAGAGGGCTTGAACATGAAGCCTTGATAAATGGCATATGTTTTCTTCTACCTATCCCTTGTTTTATATAGCAATCAGATTTCTGACGCGCACTGTCTTAGACATTCATTCCTGAAATTCAGCGAAATCTGGACCAAGTCTATCGAATAGTCTCAGGGCCACATAGAGCCTATTATTCCGTTCAGGGTTATTCTACGTATCATAGATGATGTTTTGTTGAGTTAAGGGGGGGCAAGCAATCTATGTCATTCAAGTCTGCTCCTGCAGCCTCATAGTTCGTCATGCTGCCGTTCAGACCTCCCTCTCACTTTATAAACAATCTCATATTCGAGTTTCCCAACGAATGGTTTGGCTCTAGTTCGCCCAAGCAGCAATTAGCATCCATGTCCAAGAAGACATACGCCTCACCAACCCGACTTTTAGACTTACAAGTAGGAGAAGGATTCTCTCAATTCTTGAAAATGATCAGACTTCCAGATGTCACGATATCTTATGAGATCTTTCTGTACCATCTCAATGTCGCTTAGGATCTCACTACGATGTATGGGATGGCCGAGTTTGTCATATCTCACAACGTCCTCGCTACCCCACTCTTCGTTGTTGGTGAGCCGTTCCTTTAGAGTGACGAGGTAGTTTTCGAGGTCGACGCGAGCGTCAACATGTTGGCGGAGCCAGAAGTCGGGGTCTTGCCAGTCGGGCCTTTTCCAGTCGGGCCTGTGTCAGGTCAGCAAGCTTCTGATTTTGCATATAAAGCATTAAACGACAAAACGCACCAGGTACCGAGAAAGGCACCGTCAGAGACCATGCCGCTAGGAAGCCCATACGTCTCGGTCCACATGTTTTCGGGTTCCTGATTGATGTGTCAACTCGAATTTACCACCAAAAACCTAAAAGCACTGACTATAGTAATAGATTCGTTTCTTCCCGTCGCTGTTTCTTCGTTAGTCTATATGTTTCCTGAATAATACTCCGGTAGCCGCAAGGTATTGATCCTCACTTAGGTCGGTCGCCCTGACATATACCACCTTATTCATCTATAGAAATTTCATTAGCAGCTTATTCGCTGTCAGGTACTTCGTCTAAAGAATATGACTGAGACGGACAGAAATAATGATTAGAATCTGGACGCGAGAAACACCTGCTCGAGCGGGCGTGACTGGGAACTCGAATTCACCGATGAGCAGGTTATTTGTAGCTAGAACCCGCTCGCCCTGGAGTACTCTAATCAGCATAGATGATTGTCCGTCAACGGCAGTCGTAAAGTTACAGCTTGCCCAATAAGGTAAGATGCCCCGTGGCGCAATATTCGCCATGAGTCCGTCTGCAGTCTCCTGGCAGATACCATTAGCTAAGCGTCCCAATGACCAGAGAAGCACTAATGCCACGAAAATGGGGAGAACGTTGCTTACTATCCCCAGACCAAGAGGGCTGGAGTCGCCTTCACCGCAAATGAAGTCTACTTCGGGCCTAGACAATATAATACCGCGCCGGGCCGCACCCACAGCTGTTGCCTCATCTTTGGGATCCTCGACTATTGTATGATTGGAAAATACCCTTCGCACCGTCTCGCGTACCTGGGAGAATGTCAATGCTCATCTAACACCCTGAATTAGTCAGTTCACATACTATCGGGATATTCCCCAAGCCACCTGTTAATACTACATCGCTGATCTTGGTAACATAGAAATTTTCTTCTGGTAAAAGCTGTTATTATCGAACCACGCCGATATCAATAGTGGGGAGATGGCATAATAACGCACCTGCTAGAACCTGACGAGAAACGCTTGAGAGTCGTTCGAATAAGTCCTTGCCGAGGTCCTCAAGATCGGAGCGCGTCAGAGTGTCAATGAAAACAGGGTGGACGGACTCGAGATTCACTACAGTCGTACTCTCAGATCCAAGTACGATTTTGGCTTTTTCAACCTCAAGAACGAGTTTCCTCATGTCGGAAGGACTATTGGTGAGGTCTATGCCGGTCTCTTCCTCCCATAGTTTAACGAAACTATTATCCCGTTAGTATGACAGTACCTAACATCCTATTAAAGCCGGGATACTTGTAGAAATTAACGCTCACTGATCGGTTATGCATTGAGTAAGCTCATTTCCCCCGATGTCATTATGGTGCGATGTGGCCAGCTCGAAAAAAAGACCATTCTCTATATTGAAGACGGACACTTCAAGAGTATCGTCTATATCGAGGACCACAACATATCGATCTCCATCGTGATGGTCGAGACCGTAAGCTATAGGAACAGCTACGAGTTCCGTCACGGTTTGGAGCACCTCGAGCCCGGCTAATTTTCCGGCCTCCTTGATGGCTTCTTTTTGGTCATTAGTGTAATAATTTGGTACCGCGACAACGGCTTTTGTTACCGGTTCGCCATCGCCATCGCCATCGCCCAACGCGCCCTCTACCATGAGCTTTAACTCTTGCAGTATCAGGCTTACAACGTACTCAGGCGTATACACTTTTTCTCGGCCGCCCACGTTTATTACATATATTAGTTTGTCTTGTTGGTCGCTCATCACCTTGTAGGGGAGATCTTTGATAAGCTTGTCTATATCTTGGTTGGACGTTTTTTGTCCAAGCAGTGGTCTTGGATTGCATATTGTTGATCCTGGGTTGTCTATAGCCCAAAGTTGAGCAACTGTGGGAGATTATCATTATATAGTCTTCGTGTTGACGGATGCTGGGTTATCGACAGATATACCTTCACCGACAAGAGGACCATTTGTAGTGAACGCAACGCATGACGGTATGGACATATTCCCCTTCACATCTGATAGTATATTCGTATCAGAGCTGTCCGATATTCCGTATGCGACTCGCGAGTATGCCTATGACGGTGTCAAGCAAATGTATGAACGGCTGTGTTGAGTAAACATACACTCCCGAGATCCTTCAATATCACAAGTGTTAGTCTAGTAGCAATGGGATTCTAAGCCTCATGAGCAACGAGAGCACTCACAATTCCAATAACTATTGGATCATCCTGTCTTGGATCGATCTTGTTAGACACGACCTGATGACAAAACAGCAACCCAAATGTAACAAACAGCAACAATCCGATATCCCCTTTCAGGGTTGGGCGTGTTGGGTTCATAATTGTTCCCGGGATTTTTTCTTCAAGCATGTAATAAAACTAGTTACTAATACATTGAATCCATAAATTCATACTGCAGCCTGTGCTGAGTATATACACAAGCGTAGCTCGAGCATCCTGTCGATGTGTCCATTACAATTTACGAGAGGCCAGCTATCACGGGTTCATGCTGACCGGAAAAACCGATACTGTGTAACAGAGCCGTGTACTATAGGTAAGCTGCAAGCGACTATCTTCACGTTGAAATAGCCGCTTTGATGAGATCGTATTCGACTCTTGGCAGCGCGGGTGTGCGGCTTCCCCGGGCAAAGTAAGACAGTTGCAGAAGGGTCATAAGACCTAGCGTAGTAATATTTAAGGTGTCCTCTCGAGTAAAGCAAATATTGGGGATGATACCACAAGCTATCCTAAACTAGTTTACCATACTAGGAGTTGATGCTAATATCGGCGATTTGGTGGTAATTGTCATTGCTATAATTGAGATAGGACGTCCCATGTATCTACTGTTACTTTTCCTTTGTGATGATTGGGTTAATGCCCCTTTTGGGCCGAATGTGGGGGTCATTTTCCACCTCATAGTACAGTAGGTAGTTGTGTTTGTACATCAACTTAAAAGCGTTCTCGGGAAGGGGAACTGGAAACTTCGAAGCGTTAATTACTCGGTTACCTCCGACGACACTCCATCGAGGTAAAATATTCCCGTCACATGCAATCGACGTCGTATAGTGAAGGAACTTGGTACATGGCTGGTAAAAGATGGAATGAAACTTCTTCACCTCTTGGGTTTTGCGGTGCGGGTAGGTACACTACCTAATCCCGAACGCTAATCGACAATGCGCCGGCCACTGAGGAAATACTAGAACCTGCAAGTTCTAGTCTTTCATTATCACGGATAGACGGGGTGTAGATAATATCCCCTGTAGGGTAATTGTACTACATACTACAGAGGTCCACGTTGTCAGATGCTTCACGGGCGCGTGAACTTTGTGATACAGGCGTCTGTTTACCCAGATGTTCATTTGAACCGTCACCATATATCGACGATACCGCCCGCATTGAGCATTACCAACATGCATTAAAACGTTTCAAGAACGACCCATTGGTTCTTCAGGCGCCTATAGGCCTATAGCATATCTGGCTGTTCTTCTTGTTGGTGCAGGCTGTGCTTAAACGCAAAGAGTAACAGTACCTTGGAACACGCGCCTAGTGTTTTCTTAAGTGCATATTGCTTCTTCGGGGTGTTCTGGAAGGACCTCAGTCACCTCACCCTCGCTCACCTCGAGGTCTCTGAGAAGACACTCGCTTAAGCACCTAAAGGGTATATCATACATGAATATATTCATTCATCAATGCTGAACCATACCCCGCCGTGGCCCCCTACATTGCCCCTTAGAGCGCCGCTAAGGCCTGCCTAAAGAAGCTGAACCAGAGCTTGTTAGTGCCGCCGATGATGTGGTCTGCGTGGGTGCGGCACAGGGAGCAAAACAGGTAAGCTGCTAGCAGTTGGTTCCTCTAAGGAATCAGGCCGGTCAGCGTGAGATGAGGATGTTCAAGGCCTTCCTAGTGGTCCCAGCAAAGGAGCCCCCGACGTTCGTATAGGTGGTGTGAAACGAGGGAGACGATTGTTGCATCCCAATCTTTTGCTTGCTGCCTAGCGAAATCCTTCATGTTTTCATCTTCTATTTTACATTCTATCTCATTGTTTTTTTCCCCATGACGACTTGACCTGACCGGACCGGATCTTGCTGCCTTCGTGTGTCTTATACAACCTACCTCGGCTATTGCATTGTCACACCTGAGAGGTAGTAATCACAGAGTGGCAGAGAAAAAGGAAAAAGGAGTGAAGAGAAAACAGCTATACCGGTACATGGAATATCGATTCCATTTGTTTACCCATTAATGCATCAGTTCATCAATTGATTGATTCATCATCTTTTTTATACTATTTCAAGAAAGCACAGAAAGAAGAGGGCACGAGAGGAGCAGGGTGGACCACCATGTCCTCACGGCAGAGGTCATGAATCCCTTAATTTTTGCGTTCGTCAATCCCCTCTAATACCACTTCAACTGAACAACAACAACAACAACAACAAGCCGATCGAGCAACGATACACAGACTGACGAGAATTTGTCCGACAGCGCTCTCATTGCGGGTACTGTCAATCTCCAGGGCCGTTACTACATCAGCACTGCCTTTGGTATGTCCCCCCCGGCCCTACTACAATGTCTTGCGTACAAGTCCCACCCACCGCCTCTCTTCTGCCGACCGAGACAGCCTTGGAAGAAAGGCCGGTTCTCTATCCCCGGCCGGCACGGCGGAGGACTGACTTTGTCTAAAGAGGGACACACGGATGGAGACTCGGATGGGGAACCTCGGACTGAACTTACTGCAACGTACCTAGCGTGCGTTCGTTCGTTGTGCCTAACCCGAAACGAGACTGACTTTCACCATCCATTTCTTCCTAGATCGACCTCTCCACTTCTCCGTCCTGACCCTGGCCATTGCCGGTCTCGTCTCCCTCGTCTTCGCCAAGAGCCTTGGTCACCGGCACCCCGAGTCCAGAAAGGGACGTCATCATGAAATCCCCGCCGCCGCCGTGACGAAGCTGGGCCTGCGCGACAGTCTCAGATCTTGGCTTCGATCTCTTTCCCGGCCCAACAGCTTCACTATTCTAGTCGTCTTGGTTGTTGTCCGGTCACTGTTGAATTGGAGGATTGTGCGCACCATTCAATGCTCGTGGGATGGTCTCTACGTACGTACTGCTCCCCTTTTTGATAGCACCCCGGAACACCCCCCCCCCGTTCTGCTGTGAGGCTCGTGCAATTCCGCGACAGTTTCACTTTCAGATCATCCATATTAGCTGTCCAAGATGCAATGTACTAAAGGAAATTCAATTTCAAGACATTTCTCCCGTTCTTCCTATCTATATGCGAATACCTAACCCTTGCACGACCCATCCGTCTCCCGAGACACGCTACCGCTGCCGACGATGAAGATGACACACCTTCCCGACCCCCGGTAGTTCGGTTCGCCGTTCTCGCTCTACTCTGGGCTTTCGCGACGACACACCTCTATGTGCTGACCGCGAATCCGGCTGGCGTCATTTGCCCTACTGGTTGGTTCATCGAGGGTTTCATACCTCTGGCACAGCTGATCGCTATCTTTGTGGATGCCGCCATCTTCTCGCAGGTGGCCAAGTGGCGCCAAGCCAGCCAAGATGTAGCTGGTGATGCCTGGCAGACACTCGGCGCTCTCTCCTGGACTTCGGCTGCCGTCATCTCTTTCCTCGCCGCATGGTCTTGTCTTGACTCGGTCAATTCGACTGCTAACGTCCTCCTCACGCCACTCGAAGTCCGAGACATCGTCCTAGACAGTATTGTTGCAGCCTTGACATTGGTAATGGGGATATACCTGCTTGGCAGCTTTCATGCTCATCTAGTTTTATTGGTGACCACTGGCGCTGCGGTATTCCTGTCTGTCCTTTCCACAGCACCTGACCGCACGTCGAATGCCATTTGGTTCGAATGGGTTGCCACAGCTGCCGTGGTTTTTGTAGGCTTTGGCGCTTTACTCCATTTCCGTAAGACCAACACACCCCAAGGCGTGTCTCTTCACCAGGAACTTCATGCGCCCGCCCTGGGCCGGTACTGTGTTTACGCACTCGCGACGCTTTTTCTCGTCCTCTTCTATGCGTCCTCGCAAAAACAGGAGCATGCTGTTATCTCACCCAAGCATGCGATGGTCGCCGGACGCACCGAGTCGAACCAATGGTTAGCCAACGCCGCGAGAAGCACGTCCCTCGAATCTGCCGTCCGAGAGTACAGCCGCCGTTATGGACTACCACCGCCACCTCATTTCGACAAGTGGTATGAATTTGCGAAGTCGGTCGAATCTCCAATTATCGACAGCTTCGATCAAATTAGCTCAGATCTGCTCCCATTTTGGGGTCTTACCCCAGCCTTGATCCGCGACAGGACGACCTATCTACTTGAGCATCCCAGCTTGTCTATGGGTGGCTTGATTATTAAGAACGGTAGCACATCGATTTCACCCCATATTCATGGCACACATAGATGGATGATGGATGTTGTTGAGGACATGGTGAAGCCATTTAGCCAATGGCTGCCTGACATGCAGTTGGTCTTCAACCTCGATGATGAATGCCGTGTGCCAATCCCCGCAGCGGATCGCTCCTATTTTGAGGGCGAGGCGCAAGTGTCCCGCGCTCGGGCTCAGTCCAAGCAAGGCAGCGCCTCGTTTGGCGAGACCCAAAGACCCCCATGGAACGAATCCTTCCTCAGTGCCGATGATTCCATATGGCAACAACCATTCGACTTATTTCAGGTCTACTCGAAGAAGGCCATATTCTCTGACCTGGTAGCACCAACCTGTCCCGCTGATGCTCCTGTGAATCACGTCCGTTGGTGGAACCAGAAAGTGAGTTGCGACGAGTGTGCCTTACCCCATATGCAACATGGGTTCGTTCGCAATTGGACTCTGGCCGCCGACCTGTGTCACCAGCCCGATCTTGCGCATTTGCATGGGTTCTTGACTTCACCTGCTGCCATGGGCGCTTCGCAAATACTCTTCCCCGTTTTCAGCCAGGCTAAAGTGCACGGCTTTGCCGACATACTATACCCCAGCCCGTGGAGCTTTCATGACAAGGCTCCTTACGAAGAAGAGAAAGATGTCCCCTGGGAGCAGAAACTCAACAGTGTCTACTGGCGCGGTGCCTCTTCGGATGGGTTTGCGATACACGGATCCTGGCAGATGTTTTTACGGGCGAGGTTTGTCAAGTTGGCTTCGACCCTCCGGGACACCATGGACAGACACGGCATGCATCGCTTCTTCAGGAGGCAACAACCGACTCCCTCGACTACTGACCCTGCTCACTTGAGAACAACTTCAGACCGCGACTCACCGCAGGGAAGCCACGGCAACACTCTTCTTGACGAGCAACTCCACGTCAACGTATCATTCGTAGGCTCCTTCTCGCGCTGCGAAGGCAGAGACTGCGCCACCGAGCACGCCACCTTTTACGGCTCATCGTCAGCCGAACCAACCCCAGGCCACGACTTTGCAGAAAACTGGCAGCATCGGCACCTCGTCGATCTAGACGGCGCGGGATTTAGCGGGCGGTTCCTGCCCTTTCTCCGGTCTGGTTCGCTTCCCTACCGCGCCGCGCTGTTCCGCACGTGGTGGGAGGAGCGCGTGCATCCGTGGAAACACTATGTCCCGCTGGATCTGCGTCTGAAGGATTTCTGGCCTGCGGTTAGTTATTTTGGTGGCCGGAGGGGGGATGGTAGGGAGGATGCGAGGGAGATTGCGCGGGAGGGGAAGGAGTGGGCGCAGAAGGCCCTGCGGAGGGAGGATATGACGGTTTATATGTTTCGGCTTTTACTTGAGTGGGGACGGATTGTCGATGAATGAGAGGGAGGGGATTGGGTTTTATGTTACTTCTTCTGTTTCTGGGTGATGGGTGATGAGCGATGGGAGATAAGTGGCTGGAGAGGATGGGGGTGGATTATCTATCGATTTGTCGGTGCCATGGGATATATACGTATATTGAGCTGGGCTGGGTTGCGTTGCGTTTGGCTGGTTTCTTTCAAATTTCTATGGCGAGCAAGGGAAAAGTCTTGAAAGGACGGACAGAACGGGATGGGATAACGGCGCTGGTGGGATTCTGTGGGATTCTTCTTTTATCGTTCAAAGAATCCTTCTGTGCTGTATTTATTTAGTTTATCTAGGTACGGTACGATATGACTTGAGCTGTACGTATGTAATTATGGATTGTATGTATTTCAATATGAATTAGCGATGTGTATCGAGGGGAGTTGTGTCTGTGTAGTCTATATAGTCTGCATACCTACCTAGTAATTACCGAGCAGATTAAGGGGTTGGGATTTTGATTTGGAGGTTAAGAGGTGAGGGTACGGGGCAGGAGGGTAGGAGTTAAAATTCACGATGATCTATTGGTAAGATGATGATACATGGTAACTACCTATCTACCTACCTACCTACCTACCTACCTACCTACCTACTTATATAGTGAGTAACTGAGCAGTAATTACTGCGTATTGTTTTTTTTTTAATTCTATATAGGATTGAATGTTTCTGGATTACTTTCTTCACTCAAGTTCTTTTGGGCTTTTGGGCTCTGTCGGGCATTTGCCTGGGTAAGAGGGTATGGATGGGGGTGGATGCGTGTGTGAATAGATGAATAGATTAAATACGTAGGCAGGCAGGCAGGCAGGCAGGCAGGTAGGTAGGTAGGTAGGTAGGTAGATAGGTAGGTAGGTAGATGTATCGTGAACTGACACGGCCGGTCAGCTTCGATATTGTGTATATAGGTTTTTTTTTTTCCTTTTCTTTCCCAATGTGTACTTTAGCCAGTGTGTGTGTGCATATAAACTCAGGTCAGCTCAGGCCGTCGAGCATTGATAATGAAGGCGGTGGTGCTTGTCTTGTCGGTGTTGTTTGGGCATCATTGTTTTCTTTCTATCTCTTCGGCTACCTACCTGCAAACCTACTTATGTAGCTGATTTCGGGTATCTATCTATCTGTCCAAAAGGGGAGTTTTGAGGGGACATCTCCTCTCCTAAAAGATGAGCATCTGACGGGGTGATATATACAGTACTTAGGCAGGACTACGTGAAGGCTAGGAATGATATTTCAATTTATCGTTGAGTGCTTGAGTATTGATGAACCGTGACTTTCTTGGATTATCCATCACATTGAAGCTATTGTTGTACCTGATCTCGACTCAGTCAACAGAGATCTTTTAGTTGTTCGGGTGTTTTTTTTAGTATATTAGGCCTTTTCTATCATTATAGGTCGGTAGTGGCAACAGTACAGCTACCTTCAAGCCGTCTATCGTTTTTCTTTTTTATACCACGTCCCTTCTGTGCCCCTATTTGATTAGATAGACAAATTAGTGACGCTCCCGCCTCCGAGGGGCTGCGCGTATGATATTATCAACTCTTAGAAGTAGCTGTGAAGGAATGTTAGCCATCACATGTTCACGGGTGGTTGGGATGATGCAATATAATTGAAGAGGAAGAGTATCGTTTCGATACGTACCTCAGCGGCTTCGCTTGCTGACGAGACGACAGCCTTTTTCAACTTGTAGCTCTCGATGACACCAAGATCCCTCATATCGGCAACTCCACCGCCGGGTGTCATAAGGTCGAGACCATAGGTTGACATGCCGTCGTAAATGGCTTTGCGTAACCGTGCGACGAGGTCGCTCGAGTCCAGACCCGCGTTGTCAGCAAGTATAGTGGGAAGTTGTCGCAGCGCAATGGCGAAGGACGACACGGCGATCTGTTTCTTTCCCTCAACCCGGGTGGCAGCGCCCTCAACGGCCTTGGCCATGAGCATCTCAGCGCAGCCACCACCGAGAGTCGTCCGGGGCTCCTTAACGGTCTGCGACAAAACTGCTAAAGCGTCGTGCAGCGACCGCTCGGCCTCGTCTAATAGCTGATCTGTAGCGCCACGAAGGACAATAGTGCAGGCTTGGCCAGCAGCGACACCCGAGAAGCGGATCAGAGTGTCTTCGCCTATGATAACCTCCTCGATTAAATCGCAGTGACCCAGCTTCACCTGTTCGGGGTGGTCGAACGTCGACGCAATCTCACCGCCGGTTACGAGTGCCAAACGCTCGATGCCGTCGAAGTCGGCGTGCTCGATAGACATGATGCCGGCATCCGTGAACAGCTGCTCAGGCCAGTTGTAGATGAGCTGGCGGTTGATAAAACAGTTGATACCGTGTGCCTTGATTTTCTCCACCTTGGCCTTCATCTTCTCCTTCTCCGCCTTTTCGAGCTCGGCCAACTTGCTCGTCGAGCTGACCTGGAACCGGGCGCCAAAGATCTTGACCTTGTCGGTATCCATGGATGTGTTGGCCACCAAGATCTTGGCCTTTTCTAAACGCTTGGGCTGGTTGACACCGATCTTCTTGTCGAGGATGAAGCCCTCGTCGAGGTACGAGTCGCTGAGCTTGCCGCCGGCCTTCTTGATGATCTGGATGTGGCTGAGATCGGAAGAGCCTTTGAGCCTCAAAACCGCTTCCACAGCCAGCTGAGCAAAGAGGTCTCTGTCTTGTGCCAATACCTTGGAGCTCAGAGTCGTGCGGGCGATGGCGAGCAAATCCTTCTTGAAGGCCTCGGGGTTCTTGCTGTGGTCGACAGCTGAGTGTTCGAGGGCCAGCAGCGCAGCCTGGCTCGCTATTCTGTATCCTTCTATGATGGTCTGGGGATGTATCTTCTTGTCGACGAGCTTTTCGGCCTCGCGCAGGAGCTCGGCGGCCAGAACGGCGACAGACGTGGTACCATCTCCGACCTCGTCGTCCTGCACTTTTGAAATGTTGACGAGGACCTTGGCGGCGGCATTGTCGAGAGCGATCGATTTGAGGATAGTGGCACCATCGTTTGTCACCATCATCTCTTGTGTCGAGCTGGAGAGCGGGTTGCAGGTCAGTTACAAAGCCACCAGATCGGGATAGACGTTGGACGTAGGCATAGATGTATATCTGTAACGTACGCAGACTGTAATATCTTGTCCATGCCCTTGGGGCCCAGTGTGCTCTTTACTAAATCACCAACAGCAATGGCGCCGACGAAAGCCGAGAGACGGGCATTCTCGCCCTTCTCCTCTATCGTGCCATCCTCGAAGATCTGGGTAGGGCTGAAGGACGACTGTACATATTTGGGATCGTGTTAGTAATGGGGGTCCAGTGCATGTACAGGATTAAGAAAATGAAGCATATATCGTACCATCTTGATCCTCAGAGCTTTAGTATATCGGCAGAGACTTGTAGCAGTCGGTTTGGCTCTTGAGGTGAGTCGAAAGTAAACTTCAATCAATGCCTTGGCCCAAGTTAGTATGTAGGTAGGTGTGGCGGTGATGGGCGATTGACAAGCTCTGATGTCTTGCCTGCCTCCTAACCTGCCTCGGGGCCCTGTAAATCTGCCTGCTAGAGGTATATCCCAGTGCAGGTGGGGGCGGGGTTACAGTGGCTAAAGTACCTTTAAGGTTAAGCAAGGCCCGTCTAGCACCGCTGAAGCTTCGAAAGGTACATGAGGGTAGGGAAAAGATAAATATTTTGCTACATTGGAACCTTGGGAGCTGGGCCGATAAGAGATTGGGCGATAAGAGATAGAGGGGCTGCTAAGAGGAGGTACCTGGGTACATACTTACCTACCTAGTACTCGAGACAGGGGACTGGCAGGCGGCTGAACACCCCGCACCCCAGCGCACAAATCTGCCACAAGCAATTTTTGCAGCGTGGGCGTGTTGGAGTCTACCTTATGTGAAGAGAGGACAAAAAAATAAGGCGAAAAACCACACCAAAACCCAAGGAAAATATCGATAGCGCTCCACTGTGAAGCTCCATTCATCCCACCATCCCACCCAATCACGCTGGTGATCCTGGTGTATCTGCCTCTCTGCTCCATCCTCTCGCCTCTCGCCTCTCGAGACGCTCGCGACACTGCTACGGTGAGTTGACGACCCTTTGCTGTATCTCCTTTATGACGAGAAGCCTCGGTGTCGTCTTGTCGTCGCCTATCTTACTGACTAGTATCGGCTAGGCTTGTCAGTTGTCGATCGACCCATTCTCAGAGAAGATAGCCCCTCAACACAAACGGCCACCAACTATTTTCACTTGAGCCACTTCGGCGCCGAGATCAACTTGATATTTGAACAAGCCTCAGCCGCTCACACCATTCCGATTACACTGCTTGCCCAGCATGGCGCCCTCTTTCGACCACTTGCGCGACGCTGATGTCGACGAGGATGACTACGATGAGGATGAGATTGATATTTCCGATATACGCGAGAAATACGAAGTACAACTGGAACAGGGATACGATACCTTTGTCGTCGTCGATGGCCTTCCCGAAGTCACCGAGGAGCAGAAGCCAAAGCTCGTCAAGTTCTTGCTCAAGAAACTGACACAGGTCGGCAAGACCAAGGAGGACCTCATCTATATGCCCATGGGCGAGAATGGCAAGTCATTAAGGTGCGTATCATATACACATATACATGGACGTGCAGAGGAATACCCTCCACGGAGCCGCAGCGTTCTTCATGTTCCCTTGACTGACGAGTTATCTGCAGATTCGCCTTTGTCGAGTTCTCTTCAGCTGCCGAGGCTGCTGCCGCCGTCAGACAGCTCGACATGGTACCCCTCGACAAGAAGCACACTCTGAGAGTCAACAAGATGACCGACATTGACCGTTATGGTCGTGAGGGACGTGTTGACGAGCACTACGTGCCTCCCAAGATCGAAGAGTTCACCGAAAAGGAGCACTTGCGCTCCTTTTTGGCCGACCCGAGCGGTCGCGGCCGCGATCAAATCGCCTTGTATAGGGGTGACTCTGTCGGTGTCTTCTGGAATAATGAGAAAGACCCCCCGGAGACAATTGTCGACCGTCAACACTGGACAGAGAGCTTCATACAATGGTCCCCTCTTGGCAGCTACTTGGTATCCGTGCACCAGCAGGGTGTTCAGCTTTGGGGTGGTGCCTCGTGGTCGCGGCAGAAGCGCTTTGCCCATCCTTTCGTCAACATGCTCGATTTCTCACCCGGCGAGAAATACGTAGTCACCTGGTCCAACAGACCCATCTCTATTCCCGACGAAGGTCACCCTCAACTATCCCTGGACGAAGATGGCAAGAACTACGTTATCTGGGATGTGGAAACCTCCAAACCCCTCCGATCCTTCTCCAACCTAGATATTCCCGCCGCCGCCGCCGCCGACGGTGCTAAGGCGCCGCCCAAGTTCCCCTGGCCCGCCTTCAAATGGTCTGCTGACGAGAATTACGTGGCTCGTCTTACCCAGGGCCAATCCATCTCCATCTATGAGCTACCTCGCATGAACTTATTAGACAAGACAACTATCAAGATAGACGGTGTTATGGACTTCGAATGGGCCCCTGCGACACCCCGTAGGGACGGCGTCAAACAATACGAGCAGCTCTTCTGTTACTGGACCCCTGAAATAGGCAGCAACCCGGCCAAGGTCGGCTTAATGAGTGTACCGTCCAAGCAGGTCGTCCGTACTCTGAATCTCTTCAGCGTCACGGATGCCAAGCTTCACTGGCAATCCGACGCCACCTATCTCTCCGTCAAGGTCGATCGGCATTCCAAATCGAAGAAATCACAGGCGACGACTCTGGAGATCTTCCGAATCAATGAAAAGGGAGTACCAGTCGAAGTCGTGGATACTATCAAGGAAACCGTCATAAACTTTGCCTGGGAGCCCAAGGGCGACCGGTTCGTCATCATCACAACGTCCGAACCGGCTGGACCTACGGCGGTACCGCCCAAGACTTCGGTCTCCTTCTTCTGCCCGGAGAAGGCCAAGGGGCAGACGGTGGGCAACTTCAAGCACCTGCGGACACTAGAGAAGAAGAACAGCAACGCCATTTACTGGGCGCCGCGGGGCAGGTTTGTCGTTGTTGCCACGGTAGCCAACGCGCAGAACTCAGATCTCGAGTTCTACGATCTCGACTTCGAGGGCGAGAAGCCCGAGAGCGACAAGGATCTGACGGCTAACCTGCAGCTGATGAACACGGCGGATCACTATGGTCTCACCGACATCCAATGGGATCCTGCGGGCCGTTATGTCGCGTCCTGGGCATCTGCATGGAAGCACTCTGTAAGTTGGCAATTACTTTGTTTCATTTTTCAGGTTGATGAGGCTTGTCTCTCTCTCTCTCTCTCTCTCTTTCGAGAACATTCCTCTTTATTCTTTGTATCAATATGCTAATAGATATCCACGCAGATGGAAAATGGATACCACATTTATGACTTCAGGGGGGAGCAACTGCGAGAGGAGCCCATGGAGAAATTCAAGCAATTCGCTTGGCGGCCGCGACCCGCCACTCTTCTCTCCAAGGAGGAGCAAAAGCATATCCGCAAGAACCTGCGAGAGTATTCGAAGCAGTTCGAGCAAGAGGATGCCGAGCGTGGCGCGTCTGCCGACCTGGCGGTGGTCGAGCACAGGAGGCGCCTACTCGACGAATGGCTAGCATGGCGTGCCGAGGTGGAAGACGAGGTGGAGGAGGAGAGAATCGCTCTCGGCCTCCCCGCGAACCCCATCGAAGATCTCATCAAGCAACCCGAGAACGAGGAAGAAGAACAACAAGTCATTGAAGAGATTATCGAGGAGGTCATTGAGGAAACGGAAGAGATTGTTTCTTAGAGATGAAGATCAAGTCATGAGACGAGGGCGGGGAGGACCGGCGTTTTGTGTATGGCATATGAAATAAAAACGACTCTTCGCGGCGGATGCCGGGAGGGGGTTATAGTCACGGCTTTCACGGCTTTCATGGCATACTGCGGGCATACATTTGCATCCGAAGCTAATTTGATCATTCAAGTGCGTCTTTCCGTGCTATATGTGAGCTGAGTGGATGAGATGATGCCATTTGCCCACCACTGTCGGACAGTCTCAGCGTATGCTTAAGTTATGAAGAGAACGAAAAGATCGAGTGATCAATTGACCGGACTAGTTTACTAGGTACTACATGTAAGATGCAGACAGGACTGGGAGTTCACTGCGCCGGTGTAGTGAAGAAGAAAAGCTAGCCCCTATTCTACCACTTTTTCACCGTGAAGGCAAGGCCTGTCCTCCCCCTTGACCCTTCCAAGTTTCTCTTCTTCTAAAGCAATATGCTATTAAACGGAAGAATCTTCCCAACAATTAGGGTTCAAGAACTTATAATACTCTTAACTTGAAACTTTAAATCGAAAGAATCAACCATTACGCAAACCCAACGTAACCATAAAGACAGACCAAACAAAAAAGATGGTGTGCACTTTACCTTTTGTCGGTACTTAGTAGGTGAGGCAGGTCCCGCCCGCACCACTCCGAGCCAGGTGCCCACAGTCTATAACAACCGCTATATTAGTCCAGGAGGTACGCTAAGAACGCTAAGCTAGGGACGCGCACTCACTAGGTACTAGGTCACTACCAACTCTCGCTGGGGTTGGGTGCTTAGCATCGCTAGGTTATATCTTCGCATCATCATGCGGTTTTTCGAAGCAGGATTCGGTGATGAATCGGCCCTGGTGTCCAGTCGTGATTCGTCCAACAGTGCCCAGCTAATCGGACCTATGTAGCTCATCTCGCTATCTCGATTTCGCTGAGCTGACAGCCTTGACCAGGAACAACACACTACACCAACACATCCTGACTTTCTTATTTCGTCATCACCTCTCTCTCTCTCTCTCTCACCTTCGCTCTCTTTGGACATTCAGACCGCCTGTCTGTTCGCCATTCGTTTTTCTCAACTCTTTGCTTCCAACTCTGCTCCTTCTTTAACCTCTTTCTTCATTTCAACATATAAAACACAACATACTATTCTCGTATCCTGGTTACCTGCCATAACCAGCACCACACAGCCAACACATAACCCAATGTGCTACTAATAGGATCGCATCCCGCGTGCTTCCCCCTGCGTCCGCTCAGTCACTCACTCAATTACTCAATTACGCGATCAACCATCAACTCGTTCGCTCGCTCGCTCGCTCACCGGCTGCTCTCCGTCTTACAAAGCACCGACATAACGGTTTATCATAGTGTATCACAGAACACGGAATACAGAACACACCTAATTCGACTCGGGGGTCTCTCGCCAATTTAGTGTAGCCTGATCTGAACCCCCCGAAGTCCATCCTTTTTACTAGAACTCGCGCGTTTCGTTGCAGCAGCTTCGCCGCCTTCAAAGCCCCCCCTTAACGCGCGCTTGAAACATCCGACGGTTGCCGCTCTCAAGTCCTACAGCAGCCATCATCATACAGCCATTCATCAGCCACCCGCAGCAATATTAAGCTATACGGTATACAGTACGGTACCTGTTCCCAGCAATCGACTGCATTGTAATCCTAATTACCCCCTTGTCTCTTTTTCCCTCTCTTTCTCTCTTTTTCCGCCCGGGAAGGAAATCTCTTGTCGGATTGACCGAAGTGACCGAAGTGACCGAATTGACCAGCCGACAAGTCGAAATTGTCCAGTCCCTGTCCCTGCCTCGGTTCCCCTGCTGGAAGAGGAAGAGGAAGAGGAGTTGCTGGCCGTGATTAGATCAAATCAAGATTCGGGTTTCACACCGCCTGTACCTGCATCCTTTCTCATCAGCCTCTATCCCACCCCTGGCCACCCCGTGTTGTGTGTGTGCAACTTTCACGGGTCCTGCCAAGCTCACCAGCCTTGCCAGGATCTTGAGACAACGACCCTTTTACCCCCCTAGTCACTAGTACCTTGTCTTATTTGCAAGTTCACTGTAGCCCGAGTTCGAGAACCTCGTTCAGTCTCGATCTGGCAACGCGCAATCCACCGATCCCATCCTGGCGTCCTATTTCCGACCAAACATACGTCTCCTTCCCCCCTTGGTGCCTTGGACTCTCGCTTCGGACGGGGTCGAGAAAAGACGAAACAACCTTAATTATCAGACGCTGAATGTTTCCTGTTGCTGGTCTTTCTTGACAGTCAACATTGTATATCAGCATCGCCAACCGCTTCCCTCGCCCAATTATTGATCGTCAAGCATTCAATCGCTGAAACCACTTTATCACACACAAAGCTGTCTCGTACCGGACACGGCGAAAACAAGATAGACCATGATCTACGGCGGTAGCACGGGCGAGCTGGCTATTTCCCGTCCCGGTTCTCCGCCTGGCATGTGTTCGTCGAGATCGTCCAAGGCATCGTCCCTGCATTCCTTTACCTCGGAGATCGGCGACGATGTGGGCGCCAATGTCGGCCATTTCGAAGAGATCGGCCTCGACGACGATGCGATATCCAACGACCTACGCCATTTCCCAGACGCCCACTCTCGATCCAGTCCCAACCCGAATCCCTATATGCCCACATTCACCTCAGACCTGCGTGCTGCCTCGGCGAAACATGTCGGCTCCAATCTCCACGTGCAAACTCGCGAGCTCGCCCACCCGCGAATGCAACGCGACATAACCTCTCACACAAAGACGCGGCCAATAGCGCCGTCACTGGCTACCCACTTCCGTGATACGAGCACACAGAGTCTCACTTTGAATGTGGGACACCGTCCACGAGTGCCCAATCGCGGCCTGTCCGCCCGCTCAGCCTCCTCAGCTAGCACGGCCCGTCGCCATCGTAGCCCCAGCCCCAACGTGCCTCCACATGCCCTGGCTTCGCGCGACCCGAACGCGGCTCCAAGACCGCGCAGGAGCAGTTGGCAATCGAACCGAGAGACGAAGTCAGTGTCTGATGCGGAAAAACAATTTGACGATGACGACGGTGACGACGACATCCCGGATGGCTTCATTCTCGATAATGTGCCGTTATCCCCTCGCCCGCTGAGTGAGCGGTCGAGCAGTCGGCCTCCTTCAGCCTCGACCTCACCGGACAGACAGCCCAAGGAACGTGTGCGCAGTGTTGGGAATGGTACACCACCGGTGGCTGTGGATTCAGGATCCTTACGATCACCATCGTGGAGGTCCGAGCATTCGACTGACTCCCAAAGATCCACACCTCTCTCTCCGATCAAAGGCCGAGCCAAGAGCTGGACTGCCGCGATTTCAGGCTTGAATGCGGAAGCCAAAGCGCTGACGGAGAAGCTTGAAGAACATGCGGATGAAATGGAGAAGCGAGGTGTGGCGCGGTCGACTATTCGGCCGGCACCGAAGCCCCGAGTCAAATCAGCGCTCGCCGAACTGCCTCCTCTTCGAAGAAGTAATATCATGATTGATCCATTGCCGATATCTAAAGAGAAGGAGGCCGTTCTCTCCCGAACGAGACCATCGTGGTTGCCACCTAAGGATCCAGCCGAGGAGAAGAAGCATTTGAAGGAATATCAAAAATTAATGGCAAGTAGCATCGAAGCCGATAAGAAGAGAGAGGCGGCGCGTCGGGAGAAGGAAAAGAATGAAGCCAAGTCTGCTATTGATCGCATGCGCATTTGGGAAGAAGATATACTTAAGAGATGGGACGTGGCTATCCAAGAAGAACGGACAAAGGATTTGTACTGGAAAGGGATCCCTCCTCGATGTCGTGGTGCTGTCTGGTCTCACGCCGTTGGAAACGAGCTGGGGTTGACACCCACTTCGTTTCAGGCGGCACTTTCTAGAGCGTCCGAAGTCGAGAAGCGAGCGGAGAAAGGGAACATAACGGCGGATGACGAACGACGGATGGCTTGGTTTTCGAAGATGCGAGCTGATGTCGAGGAGAGAACCTGGACAGAGCTCAAGATCTTCCAGGCCGGTGCACCTCTGCACCAAAGCGTAATCGATGTGCTCCGCGCATATGCCATGTACAGGAGCGACATCGGTTACGTTACTGGATGTCATGTATGATTTTCTCTCATTTCTTCCCTGTCCAGCCTTTTCCACTAACTCTAGCACCCGCCGGACTACCTTTGTATAAAGACATGCTGACGTTCGATAGACCATCGCCGCGCTTCTATTGCTGAACCTTGATTCAGCTGCGGCCACGTTCATCGCTTTGGCGAATGTCCTCAATCGGTCGCTCCCATTATCATTCCAGTCACACGACCAGGGAGCCCAATCGTCAGTGTATCAGCTTGTCTACCAGACACTGGCTACAAAATCCCCTCAGCTTCATAAACATCTCAGTGATCCCGCCACCATAGGCCCGGACTTCGACACTTGTCTAAATGACATTTTCATGACTCTCTTCACTCGACAATTAAGTCTTGACGACTGCGCCAGGCTATGGGATATATACGTTTTCGAGGGTGATGGTATGCTAATCCACGCTGCCGTGGCTTTGTTGCTGGAGTGCGAAATGTCACTTCTCGGTACACGATCCACGACCGACTGTCAAAAGGTGCTTGAGGGATATGCCAAGCGCATACCCCAGCCAACCCAAGACAATGATGCATTCATTAGGCGTGTCCGAGACATCACTCAGTGATGGGCTCTGGAAATGAACCAAGATGATTATGATCATGACCTTACGATCTCGAACGAATTTTATAGAAAGGGAAACAGCCAGCGCGCAAAGGTAGCATGGAGCACGATGCTTCTATGTTTAATTCATTCGTGCTTAAAAGGTATGAACATATGGATGGTTCATGCTACACCTTGGCATTCATTCGCCGTTCCGTGGCTAGCCTTTATCCGTGAGCAGGAGCACGCGCCTTCCCGGATTTACTGGCTTTACTCACATGCCTTGCTGGCACCAGGCATATGCAGACATCAAGACGACGAATAATGCAACTCATGGGTTGTTGTCCACAACGATGTCTACAAGCGATGGCAGTCGAGTCTTATATATATGCTTAATGTATCATCCCCAAAATTTTCGATTCAAATGTATAATCTGAATGAAGCCTTAGCTAGCTGGCAGACACAAGACAGAGCTAGCTAACGCATCTCCCAATTGACCTGGCCACTCAATTGAGTTGGCCACCCCCAGCCCATAGAAAAAATCGTCTGTGCGCTATTACATAATAATTTAATAACTCTACAAGTTTTCACTAATGCATCTCCCATATAACGTATTCCACCCCTGACTGGGCCACCCACCTGACTGGGCCACCTAATTTCGCTAATACCAAATTTTCAACTCTACAACTCAACATCGACCACATTATTAAAATAACACCTATTTATCTATTCCAACTTGGTATAATAGATATAGAAGACCGTATCCAAGAAGCTATTAAAGCTTTAAAAGCTGGTACTACCCCTAGCGTATAAAAAGCCGCCCTTATATTCGACGTCCCCTGATCGACTTTGCAACATTAACTTGCAAGCCTATAACCGACAAAGATTGCTAGACAAGCTAAATAACAGCTTACACCCGAAAAGGAGGATTTAATTAAGAAGGCTATATAATAGCTAGCTATATAAAGCTGGCTTATAACGATTAAAGGCCTTAAGGCTATAGCTCGACAGCTATTAAACTAGAAAGGCGACTTTTAGCTACTCTTAGGCCACTTGCTTAAGTATATTATATGCTTATATTATAAGGCAGTATTTTCGGAGCTTAATAGATCGATAACCGATAATTCCTTTTTTACTATTAGGCCTCTCGTAGATCAATTCTATAGAAAAGTTAAGGCCCGGTAACGAGAGGCTAAAAAAGCCGAAGAACAGGTCTAGGAAAGAAAACGGGCTTTAAAAGGCAAAGTAGGCTTTATAAAGCTAGTTTAAAAGGAAATGCCTATAGCAATTGACCTGTTTAATTGATTTGACTGTAATTTTGGTGTTGTAGTGATTTGGTGTTGTAGAAATCCGAAAATTAGGTGGCCTAGTCAGGTGGGTGGCCTAGTCAGGGGTGGAATACGTTAACTAAGCCACCTAATTAAATAGGTTACTTTCTAGACCTTGATATACGCATAAAAAAATCTCTTATATTTTTTTAATAATAATAATAAAACCTTATAAAAAAGTTAATATATAGCTTACCTTTTACATTTATAAAACTAACCTGTATTTATTTATTTAAAAAGTATAAAAAGGTAGTACACTGTAGGGCATATAGTAGCAGGGTTATAAAAGGTCTTATAAGAGATATAAACTAGTTATAGCAGAAGGTAACAGATTTTAATAGTACTGGAAGCAAGAATTATAGCGGGTAGGTTACTATAAGGCAAAGGCTAAAAGTGGTAGTTAAAGGATTAAGTTGCTTAATTATTAGGTAGCTAAATAAAGGGAAACTCTAGTAGCTATATAGCTAAAAGGATAGTAAATTTAATATTAATAATACTAAGTCTATATTATAGTTATTAGCTAAATATAAAAGAGATTAACCTAGCTAGGCCTTAGTAATAAGATTTATAGCTATTTAAAATAATAGATTATTTAATACTTAAGTTAATAGGTTAGTTTAATATAACTAAACCCCGGGTTTTATATACACCTTTTAAAAAACCTTTTATAAGCTTTATAAAACTTATTAACTCTATTAGGTTATTTATTAATATAATTACTAAAATTATTAACTAACTTTATTAGTAGTACTAACTTTTAGTATTATTAGTGACTTTAATAAGCTTTATTTAGCGTTATAAAGCTTTATACTTATTTTACTAAAGCTTTATATACATTATATAACTATTATAAGTAAGCCTAAAATAGACCTTATAGTTAGATAGGTTAAATAGCTAGTTAATAAAGCTGTAGTAGCTAAAGTGGCTATTATAACCGTGTGGCTAGTGTATATTGTCGGGTAGCACCCGATTATTATTAGCTAATTTTAATACGCCTTTTTAATAAGAGTATTACTTAATAAGCTTTAGTATTTATTAAAACTTTAGTTGTTTAATAAACTTTAAAGGCTTAGTTAAACTATTAGCTGTTATATCTTTAGTAAAAATATAGTATATATTAATATCTTTAGCGTGTTAAGCTTTTTTAATATATATAAATTTAACTAAGGTATACTTTATATATTAATAGTGTTTAAGGTTTTTAGTCGTCGTTATAACACTTATATTATTATTATATAGTATTATAATCCCTAAAATAAGCTGCTAAACTTTAATATAAAGATTTTATAATTATTAAACCTTTTTAATAGCTTTAATTAATATTATATATTTAGCTTTTAAGGTAAAAAGTGTTATTATATTAGCCCTTTTAGCCTTTTAACTTATAATAGTATTAGCTATTATAATAATATAGCTTTAAATAAACTTAATAGTACCAAAGCACTTAGTAAAGTTGTTATTACTATATATTATAAGTGGTAACTTAGTAAGTTGCTTAATATATTATATAAAGGCTATTAATCTTTTATAATAAAATAGTAAATAATAAGATTAATAGTACTTTTAAATATTTAAATAGTTTTATAGTAATAAAAAGGTATAGTTTATAAGGGGTTTATATATAAGTGGTTAGCTATTAATAGTTAAAAGCTATATTAGGTTTAATTATTTATATTAGGTAGTTAGTAATACTTATAATTATTAAATAGTAGTATTTATTTATTAAATTTAAAAGAGTTTTAGTATTTTTAGCCTTTATAATACTAGGCTATAATAGTATTTTAATAGACTTAATATCTTTTAAATTTAGTTTAATTAATATTTATTTAATATATTATAGCTAGTTAAAATAAAGCTTATCATTAGCTTTATTTTACTATATTTTAATACTTAAAAACTATTAGGTAAGGCTTTAATTTTTTATAAAGTATATATTATTAATCTCTTATTTTAATTGCTTAATATAGGCTTTACTAGGTTTTAAAATTAGGCAATTATTAATATAAGCTATTATAAAGTGCTTTACAAATCTATTATAATATATTAAAGAGTTATTAATTAAAGACCTAAACTTTAGACTATTTAATAATTTAGTAAACCTTTTTATTATTACTTTAAGATTTATTTTAAGTTATATAATGCTTTTAATAGTAATAAGACTTGCTAAGTTTTAAGTTTATAACTGTTTTTAATAACTAACTATATTAGTTTTAGATTAGCTAATAGTATTATAAAGCCTTTTAATAGCCTGCTATACATTATTTTAAAAAGGTCTCTATTAAGAAAAGCCCTTATAAAATCTATTAACTTTACCTTCTAATTGTTAATAATAGTTAAAACTAATAATAAACGCTAGGTTAAAAATATAATTATAATAGTAAAGGTTTTTTAAAAGTTAGTATTAAAGGCTTATTTAAAGCCTTTAATTATTAATTTAGCTTTAAACTTAATAATCTATTTTAAAGCGTCTAACTTATATTTTAGCACCTATTTATTACTAATAGCACATTTATTTAAGCCTAAAGCCTTTATAAATTATAATACCTTTAACTATAATAGCTATTTAAGTTTAGCCCTAATAGCTATTAGCTAATTTTCTTAATTAAAAATCTTTAGCGCTAAAATTAGCCTTTTAAGCTTTTTTAAAACCGCTATAATAATATAAATAATACTTTATACCACTATATTTATAGCGGTTAAATTAATATTTATAAGATTAAATAATAAGCTTAATCTTATTATTTATTATATTATATTTTTCTTTTTTAATAAGTATTATAAAAGGCAGTTTTATTATTATAAAAAGTCTAGTAATCTATTTAATAAACTAAATAATAGTCTAATTAGTAATTTAATTAGCGCTTATTTTTTATAAATCTTTTAAAATAATAGTTAAATTACCTTTTATAATAGCTTTTATAAAGGGATTACTAATACTTATACTAAAAGTAATACTAAAAAGCGTATAACACTAAAATAAGTTGTTAAAGATTAACTCTTTACTATTTAAGTCTTTTAAACCGCTATAATCTTTAATAGTCTTAAAAGATAACTTAAAAAATAAGTTAGTAGTACTAGTAGTAATAAGGTTGCTAAAAATAAATAGCTAAAAAGCTAAAATAGCTAATTTTAAAAGCTTTATAATAGATGTCTACTAAATAATATGCTTTTTAAATATATAAACTAGATAAATCTTAATACTTAAGGTCACTATAATACGTTTTAATTTAGCCCTTTTTACTAATTTATAAGCTTTAACCTTTTATTTATATAATATAATAATTAAACACTTAAAGCTTATAATTTTATAACACTTTAGCAAAAGTATATAAAGTGCTATAACAAGTTTTAGCTCATTTTATAATAGCTAATAAAAGGTTAAGTCCTTATTAATAACCGTTATATAGTTTACTAAGTCTATTATAAATATTATAATATAATATTAAAAGTATAACAGTAGGCTAAAGGCTTATAAAATAGTTTATAAACGGTTAAAAATTACCCTAATAAAGTATTTTATTAAGCTATTTTATTTATATATATAGGGGCTAAAAGTATGAAAAGTAATACTTTTAATATCTAACTAGTCTTTGATAAAGCTATTATTGACTTTAGTATTAAAGTTAAAATAAAAATATGCTAAATAATAGTTATAATAATTATTAAACCTTTTAAAATATCTTTTTATAGCAAAGTATATAATAGGTATTAATTTGGTTTTTAATAGATAAACCTATTTATAATAAGTTTTTTAATTTATTAAAATTAATAAATAGGGTATTTAAAAGTTAAAATAAAAGCTTAATAGTTATTAAGTTACCTATTATAACTATTAAAGCGACTATTAAGT
>NPFG01000314.1:0-47225 GCA_002288965.1 Xylaria sp. MSU_SB201401
CCACTTACTAATCCGCACCCCCCGCCCTCCTCAACCTCGTCCACAATCTCCCGCTCCTCCAAATCCCCCCTATCATACGCATCAACCTGCACACTATGATGACTCAAAACCCTCTTCACACTCCCCGTCTCAAACCCAACCCTCGCCTTCCTCATAACCTTCGTATCCTTCCCGATCCAGACCACCAAAATAAATTTCACCCTCTTACTCTCCGTATCATTCGCGTATTCCACCCTCGCATACCCATATTGCGCTTGCGTATCATCCAGCTGCGCAGCAAGTTCCGCTAGCCCGCCCGTGCCTGTCGCAGAGAGTTTGAGTTTATCCCCCACGGCCGCGGCGTACGAGATCAGCAGCCAGTTCGTCTCCTTCTTGTCGTCGCGCACGGCGTCGTAGGCTTCGAGGATCTCGGGGGCGTCGAGGGCCGACATCTTATATATATATATATATATATATACATATTGTTTTGTTTTCTTATAGCTTGCGCAATTGTTTGAGGATTGCTTTGCTTTCCTTCCTTCCCTTCCTCTCGTTCTTCGGTAGTGATCTCCTTTATTTTCTTCGAGGGGGCGGGTCAGATGTTAATCTCTCTCTGGTTTTTGGTGGGGGGAACTAGAGGGGTAGGTAGGTAGGTAGACTGGGGTCGCGTGCTTCGAGGATTGTCTGGTTCAATTGAAAGAGGGAAAGAATGCAGTAAGGCCAATTGACAATCTCGATTAGCCAGAATTCAATATTCTAGCCTTAGACACTCGGTATCATGAGAATTGATTTGAATTTGCGAAAAGGAGAGAGAGCCCCCTATAATAGGTAGGTGGCCTTGTTTCGTCCTGCATGAATAGCTCGAGTGACGGCGGCCCGTCGGTCAACCGCCAGACACTTGCCTCTCAGTCTAGATCTAGACCTGGGTGCTGACTCGTTTCAGGACCCTGGTCCGGTCTTATGCTCACTTCCTTCACCAAGCCCACCTCTCCAGCCCTGTAGGTCAGAGGCAATGTATAATTCCAACCCATATATATGGACAATGAATAGGATGTTTATCTTTTGACTTTGCTTTTGGCTTTTCTAGATACTAGCATTGACTCATGACTGCGTCTATGGCTCCAGGTAGATAGCAGACCATCTGGGCACATTACAAATGAATAGAACGCTTTTCCCCGTTCCTCATGATATTCAACAACACCTCGATTCCAGCCTCACTAACCTGGATCCCACCCTGTATCATACGTACCATTATGGCCCTTTATCCCTAACCACCCCCCAACTTGCAACATTCGTTATCAGCACAGTCCAGCTATAGCCCGCTGAATGATAGGCTGCCTATTCGCATGAGACGCTGTAGAGGGGACAATGCGATGAGCCAATGCGACTTCGATGCAAGAATGGCCAATGCCATCAAGCGCTACCATACTCATGGACCTTGTTAGAGCCGACAGTCGTCGTTGTATTCCCATCACTCCTAATCACTCGTAACCCCATTTAAGTGCTAGTGGGCTCAATGATGTCGCCAGCCGTGATAGTTGCCCAACCAATGAGACGCCAATGTTTTTCGATACGTCGACTGAGTGCGATTTTCTCTGTTCGTACAAGATTATGTCAGTATTTGCCTTACAGTTAAAATGGTGTACAGTGGGATATAAACAATAGATACCGCCATAGTGGAGATCAGAAGTTTTCTAACCCTATCGCGATACTTACCTCCAATGTTCGTACACGCCGGACTTGTAAGGACCAGCTTAGCAGCATCTCGCTTAATGGCAGCCACCTTGGCACCAGTGGATGTGGATCCAATGTTAACCATAAGGATTTCGTTCTTGGCAAGCTTCTCGACCTTGCGCTGCTTGCCGTCGGCGACACCGAGAAGACGTCGCAGCAGGTAAAAGTTGACCTCGATCTGACCGTAGATATCAGGGGATCTCCCCCTAAGGCCAAGGACGAAACCAACGAGACGATCGGCTCGGCAGAGTGTGGGGTCAATTCGTGTACCAACACCGATCAAACCACCAGGGACGGCGTATTTGAGGTCGTTGGCCTCGGAGTTGAGGGAGACGATGCGGCTAAAGATTGGGGTACACCTGAGGTTACCCTTGTCGTCACGGGTGACAATACCCGGACGGATCTCAATTTCGTCACCCATCTTCAGCATACCGTGAAGGATACTTCCACCAGCGACACCTCCCTTGAGCTCATCAATGTCGGCACCTGGCTTGTTGACATCGAAGGATCGGATAACCATCATGTAGGGGTCCATCGAGAAATCCCGCACAGGTACGGGGATGTTGACAATGGCGTCGTTGACCGAGTCAATGTTCATCTTCAACTGGGCGGAGATGGGTATAATGGGTGATTTACTGGCGACAGTGCCACGAATGAATTGTTGGATGGACTCTGGCTCAAGTTAGTACATTGATCTGCTACGTGATACGCGGCGATGATGTATCCCCTCCGACAGAGTTTCGACATACCGTAATGTTTCATAGCCGTTTCGTTCTTTATTAGATCGACCTTGTTTTGAAGAATGATGATGTTCTCTGCCAAATGTTAGGGTCATTTTCCCTTCCGACGTTGGTCCCTAACATCATCTCGAGTGTGAACCCTCGTTAGATGAAACAGGGGTGTTGAGGGCGGGCATACCGAGCTTCATAATCTCTACAGCCGCCAAATGTTCGGACTGATTTCGTCAGCTAGTTTCCTCCTGGCCAAAGGTGGTAAGAACATACGGTCTGGGGTTGAGGGCAGCTTTCGTTACCAGCAACCAACTACTACACGTTAGCTTCCTGCGGGCGATCAAAGCACAATATGATAGGTACTAACAAGTAAGGCTGCGTCCATGACGGCGGCACCTGACAACTACGAAATATTAGCTTGGGGGAGCGCATCAGGGAGATCAGTCAAATGTACCATAGTACTCATGAGAATATCGTGACCTAGAGATTCAGTTAGTCAGTCTCTTCCTCGTCACGTCTCTTTCTAGGCAATTACATACCAGGGCAGTCAACGAAACTGACGTGCCGTAAGAGCTGGTATGTTCCGCCACATCCTTCACGCTCGCAAGGAGGGTCGACCCTCTGGTCGCTCTTATAAGATCGGAAGCAGGTTGGCCGGGGGCACGCCTCGTTGGAACACCTATATATCTTGGCATTTGCATAACCCAGCTTGATGGTAATGTTACGGATCAGCTCTGTCGCAGCAAGGTTAGCACCAATGTTGCCAAGCAAACAAAAGCGAAGAAATGCATAGATAATGCATAAATAATGTATTGCTAGCATATAGTCGTAAGGGCTAGGAGGGAACACGAACCGTTCTTGAAACGGACAGTCTGGACGCCGGAAATGGCCTTGACAACGGTGGATTTGCCGTGAGCGACATGGCCGATAGTGCCTATGTTGATGGTCGCCTGTCGGGCGATGATTTCCGGGGTCGTCGGCGATAGCGTCGAGATATCGAGGTCTTTGGGGTCTGTCTGGGGCGGCAGAGGGGGTCGCTCGACGGCTGGGACGGCGGCAGCGGCTATGGGGTTCTTGAGGATGGACTGGGGCTGCTGCTGCTGCTCAGTCTCGGACTCTGAACCGCTTTCCGAGGCGGAGTCGTGCTCCTGCTCCTGCTCGTGCTCCTGCTCGGGGTTTTGGTTGTCGACCGTCATGGTCGCGGCTTGCGTGTCTAAGAAGTTTTGTGTGTTGTTCTTGCGCTTCTTCCAAACCGTTGCGGGACTGGGACTGTGTTGTGTTGTGGTTGCGTGGTTGGGGGGTCCGTCGTTAATGTGCTTGAGAAGTGGCAGAAATTGAAAAGCGCTGCCAGTCAGAAGTTGTGATGTATTTCCTCGATGGAGACGTTAACCCCACCACCCCTCTATTGCTAAGTTGCTCAGTTGCTCAGTTGCTCTCATCCACTAACCGCTAAATTATTGCGCACGGGCCATAGCCCATCAACAGCGCCTGCTGCAAATTTACTTGGTGACTCATTTTCTAGGTACGGCACAAAGCCGCACCTACATAAAACCTTTTATCGATAAGCCAAGCGAGCTGGAGTTGAGCAGCCTGTACAGGTAAGTACCTAGGTAGGTACCTACATAAGCCCCTTGGATGCCCTCCAGGACCAATTCAGCATCTAATCCGGCTCCGATTCAAGATCACCAGCTACTAGATTAGCCATTATCATAGACAAATATTACTAGGTAAATAGGAAAATATCGTATACGAATTCTTAGATTTTAAAAGCCGATTGGAATATCTGGCATCCTACACTGCTGCCAAGACCATCTCCCTAAGGCACTTACAAACACACTTATAAGCACTCCGGCTGCACACCCGCGCCGCCATCTTCTTTCTCGGGGTAGCGTGCCGGATCGGGAGACAACGGCATCCACGTCGCATGAACCGACACGGACATCCTGCTTGATTCTGCTGCATATGCATTCCTGAACTTTACCGCATATGCTTAATTCGTTACCCGAGGAGTCTTCATTTAGAGGTTGCCATGAAGAAAATAAACTAGGGTTGCCCTGTAATCATGACTTTTAAAGTTCACGAGCATAGTAGCTATAATTCGTCGCGCACCTATCTATCCAAGCCGCTCTTAACTCTTTCTTTTTTTGTCTCTGACGCGATGAGTTACTATCCGGGTTTAAATGCCCAATTATGATAATTGTCGTGAGAATGTAAGCAGAGCCAAGTTTCGAGTCTTATTTTTTCATAGAATTCTATCCGTGCGGCGTGTCCCGTTGATGCCCGCGAAACCTCCGTGACCTACCAAGATCTATGTAGCCAATCAGGATTATTACATTTTGTATCTCATGTGAGGCAATAATGGGTACACATCGCTCCCTTAGCTGAGCGCAATTAGAGTGGACACTCATGATCATTTTTGGTTGCTTTGGTACTAATCTGTTAGCAGAGGCAGCACGAAACATAAGAACTAGATAAAATTTGGTCTTGAAGATCACGGAGATGGCGTGGGTACAAATGGCATAGGTGTTTGACACTGTTTAGGGCTATCATATACTAGCAACGAGCGAGGATGTCGGTTCATTAGTCTACAGCCTAACCAGATCACTTCGAAACCTTGAACATTGAATCTATCCCAATTGTTTACACCTACACCGTTTCGTGGCAGCGTGTTCTCACTATTTGTGTTTGGAATCGCTTCATGTGGGCATGATACGCTAAGGATCGTTGCGCACCTACCTACTCGATGGCTCCAGGGAAATGAGGGCATTCGGACTCTGTCTCCTGTATAAACGGACAGACTATGCGTCTACCCAAACGGTGCATGACAGTTAGGACCAATCGTTAAAACGCGATACTAATCGGCGTTGTCCGAACTTGTTCTAGTCCCTTGCTCTGTAATCAGAGAATACGAGTATAGATCTACGAAAAGGGAGGCTAGTATAACAATCATATTGCAGAAGAGGCGCTATTGTTGGCACCGATTAGATGCCCCAAGGAAGATCTCAAGCGCCACGCAAGGGATGCTATATATAAGACGTTTTTTACTCCTGTAGCAGCTGATGATGCGACATGACTGATACAGTGATCTGAGTCTGAATGCAAACATCGCTGTACTCCATCTCGAATACAAGATGCATCGATCATGCGGTGAGGCCCTCACACTTCTGCCCGGAAGACATACGGAATCACTGGTTCCCGTTGCCCGATAGCAACGATCAGTGTTTGCTTGTATAGCGTGACTAATACCTGATTATTTGTTCCTCTCAAGCTCGAATAGACACTAATCAGCCTTCAATGCATATCGAGATAACGGGAAACACTGACTCTCTGTGATTAGGTACACGGTAAGATAAAGCACGAGGCTGAGATTAGTAGTCGCTGTTGGCGACCCTCTATTCGTAGATCTTCGTCCCAACGGCATCTAAGCATAACTCATGAACAGGGGTAGACGCTGTCAGCACTCCGCAGCCACCGTACCAATCCCTTATCTGCCTACAGCCAGCCCCGATTTAGTCTCAATTGTACTATTTTTGGGTAAAAAACCATACCTAGAACGAAGAATTGCAATAAACCGATCTCGATCAGAGCCTCGAGTCGATACTAGAAATTCTAGAAGACAAGCAAACGAAGTAAGACTCGTGACGACGCATCGCCTGATGGAATCGTCTCATGGGAAGCGCTATTGTTATACTCTCGCTGCCTCTTTGGTTATAATCGAGGTATCACGAGTCCTAAAGCAAGACAGAAGATGGCCTGATATTTGGTAAGTCATTCTATTATAGGTGCGGTCTGGCCTCCCTTATTCTCGGTCAAGCAGAAGACCATGTAATTGTGCAAGTCAAATTGGGAATCCAATACCGGTTATGCGGGGAATGATTACATTTAGAACATCTTGAGCCATCGACCTAACATAGGGGCACAGATGAAAGACAACAAACGAGACTGTCGACCCTGTGACCACACCTTCTCAAGGGAGCTCACCGCAATATTGCTTCACAACCCTTCCAAGAAGGCCGCAACATTGGGCTCTTGGAGTCAGACACCATGGTGCCATTGTGTATAAAAGAAGGCTGCCACCCCTCTTGCCGAACGGATGAGTGCCCGACCACAAAGTTCACCAACTTTCTTCTCATCCCAAAGAATCGCAGCAGGTCCAGATAGACGCAACCCATTCTACTCCAAACTCATGGACCAGCCCTCCATCTACCCCATCAATCTACTGAACCAACCGACCTTCATCAACCAACAACCCAACTACACCGAGCCTCAACCCCACTACACGAACCAGCAAACTTACAACATGTCGGTTCAAGTTACTTTCCCAGAGGACTTCGAAGAGGAGCCGTGCTCCTACATCTCCGCGCAGAAGACGTTCCTAATGGACCGTGTCGAAGTCATCGACGCGAAGGTCCTCAAGACTGTCCTGGAGCGCATGTGGGGTCCTGAGGGCAGAGGATACTTCATCGGCTTCTCCAAGAAGGAGAAGACGTACTTCATCCTGGCGCATCCGGATTTCGAAATCAACATCGTAAGAGCTGCTTATCCCACCCCTTTCTTCCTAACTACGATATAGTATTATATGCTAACCAGAATGCCTTGATAGAAAGAGATCAGAGATCGCGTCGAAGATGCGCAGGCGACCCTCGTCAGTTTGGCGGGGTCCATGAGCTCGGGTTCGAAGATGTGATGGGGAACGAGGGTGTCCTTGAATGAATTCGGGGCGAAGGGGCGGGGGTAAACAGGGAATTTGGAATTCATAACACCGTCATCTTCAGAGTTTTGCCGGCTACATATTATAAGAAATAGCAAAAAACAATTGAAAAATTGAAAAACCCAATCATTACAATTTGACTCTGTGTGTCCTGAGCAGATGGGACGAACCGGTAGTACGCAGCGCTATAACGCAAACAAGCTCAGCGGGTTTCATGATCATGGGTATACCCATGACTAGATAGGTAGTCAGAACGGGCCCTCGAACAATAAATTTAGAAAGCTGGGAATTAAAGGGACGATGTGCAAACACCCCCCCGTAAAGACAGGATGCAGTGCTTGTGCAGATGATAGTATCTTAAAACACGAGATGGTCTCTTATATACATTAGCTTGTCTTTTTAGTAAGAAGTAACTAACAATGACTTTGTCGCGTACTTACACAGGGTAATTTTACTCAGTCCATTGCCTTCCCGCGTCCAAGTATGGTACCAATATAAGTTAATCGGCAAACCCTAAACTGGTATAATAAAGGCAACCAACGCGCCGGCGCGCCCGAGTTCGCTCCAGTTTTATCATTGTTATCGAGTTTTTTTTAAAGAGAATATAAACCTGCGCGAATTCACAGCCCCCAACCTGCTATAGACAATAGTGAGGTCTATAGAGGGACCATTAGCCAAGAGAGCAACCTATCTATCTCAGCAATTCTATTAATCAGGTTGAGCCCGAAATAATATTAGGAAATATCTAGGCTTTCCGATCTGCGCAGACTTCCACACCAGAGCTCGTCAGCATAATTCGCACTTCGTCCCACCCCAACAATTATTCTTTCGTTATAAGTCTTTCATCAAAGATACCATAGTTTCTGCCGGTCTCAAGAAGCCCGCTCAACGGAATTTTGCATACAAATGTTGAAGTGTTGGTATGGAAACCTTCAGGATTGGAGGTTCTGACATCTGATAATAGAATCCCCTATACCGCGCTAGCCTTACTTGGCGAAGACCCTTACCGTACGAAATCCGGACAAGGTTTATCGACTGAGCCTAATAATGCAGCTGCTATGACTCGGTTGAGGTTAAAAAAAAAAAACAGCGAGATCGAATGATGGACTCAATTGAAATGTTTTCGACACCAATATGTCTGTACAGAGTCCCGTTAAACTAGAGCAGACGCTTGTGGTTCTAGCAGGACTATAACGGCTGATTTTAATTCAATAACGGTGACTGACGGTTACATCTTTTAGTTCATACTGATAAATGCTACTTAGCAACCATCAGAGGTATTCTGGATGAATCTCTCGTTTCCCCTTACCAGAGTTTCCCCTTGATTCTAGCACTTCTCTTCATACAAACAGATCGTTAATATACATAATCTAGCTGCGTAAATGTAACAAAGCTCTTGAACAGGTGAGACGGTATGGAGAAGTGATATGTGCCGCTTGCGGCCAAATTTTGGTCTTTTAAATCGCACCTTAAGAGTCACAGCGAGACTGTTATAGTTTGACGAGATTCCATGTTCTCCAATGTTGCCCAGGATATGGACATATCACAGTCTAGAATTGCAAGCCTTACGGCTTAGTCTATCATTGTATGAACATAGCAATATGTCTGCTGGGGTATCCTATACCATTTCCTACTGCCGCGGAGTTATTTATACATGAGAAGTCCGGGGAAACCCTGATAGAAATGTGACCAAATTGATTCGAGGACGGCGTCTCTCCAAATATCGCTCGATCCGTTCCCCTAGTCTACTCGAGACCACATTGGATATAATCGACCTTGACCGGGGGGGAAACGTGTATAGAATAGCCGAAACCAAAGTAATAGTTGTCGTTCGTCGTGATAGTTTGGCTACCATCCGCATTGTAAGGGATGCAGAGAGATACATGTTCGCCACCGTATAACCCGACAACATGATCCAATTCCCCATTGGTATTATAGTATATTGTCGATTGGTCGAATGTGATCGTGGTGTTCTTGTAAGGCGCGCACGTCTTGCCTGTTGCCGACTCGACGATAACATCCACGATGTATTGCTGTGCTGATGACAGGCTGGCGGCAAAAAGGAGAGATAGAATTGTGGCGCGCATATTGGGCAACTTGTAGCTAAGTGTGGAAGAGGCTTTGTTGGTTTGTTTTTTTTTTGCTGCTGAAATCTGCGACCTATTGGAAATACCAGTTTATTTATGCGTTCGAGTTGTGGTGAAGAAAGTCCTGCATGAAATGATTCCTGTGTGCCTAATTACACTTTCCCTAGATCCGAGGCAATATCTCTCAGCTGACGCTTGGCGTTCCGTAGCACAGCGGCACAGCCCTATCATGTCACGTCTTCCCAAGTTGCCCCGTCAGAGCTTACGTGAATGGATATGTCGTCGTTGGCCGTCCTTCCAGATTAGTACAACATAATACGCCGTATCAGACCGCTTTCGGAAGAGGAACATATTCATCTCGGTAATTTAGGACCCTAAGCAAATTACAGTCCCTGCCGGACCACCAAGGAGCTGAGTTCTGACACCGACTGACTCCGGAGTTAAATTTAGCCTTCCGTTTATTTGGATATGGTCCGTAGGTGGAGCTAATACGCTGTTGGTTAAACGGAGGCCCGGTGGCTATACGGAGGCAGCGAACGGGTTAGCACCACCATGATGAGTCAACATAGACATTCGATGTTAGGAACTTAGACCGCTCTCGTGGGATCACGTCTTTCTTTGCGACTAGCCAACTCTTCGGCGTCTATATTCGTCTATTCGAAAATTTATGCACGATGGAATGCCTACGAGCGGATTTCCATCCATCGCCGGAAAAGAATAGTTTGGGTCTACATGCCCCTGTCACCACTAGATAAGCTTCGTTGGTCTTGAATCCCGCAAAACATCCTTCGGTTCTAAAATCTTAGTAAGTCGCAAATTCTATAAGCTAGCAATTACCTAATTGACAAGTTAGGGTCCGGAACGTCTATAACATTAATCAATAGAGAGCCCCAGGAACTGCAGCCGATTTCCATATTTAGACCATATCCATCGTCTTGTGGCAATGTCTTGTTACTTAAGGCGCAAAAGTTTGAGCCCAATACAGCAAGGGCATATTTC
Source organism: Xylaria sp. MSU_SB201401 (assembly GCA_002288965.1). Lineage (NCBI taxonomy): Eukaryota > Fungi > Ascomycota > Sordariomycetes > Xylariales > Xylariaceae > Xylaria > Xylaria sp. MSU_SB201401. Next base: position 10,242 of record NPFG01000314.1, read on the forward strand.
TCATAGGCACCTCTTAGCCATACCCAGTCGGTCAACATATTCTATACGGTGGCAGTAGACTCTACAAAGGTAATTTTTTTTATAGGAATAGAGACTCACGTGCTCTTAGCCAATATTATATATATTCCATTTTCGGTATATAGTATTCGACCTCAGCAAGAAGACTGTAGCGTTATAGGGTACAGGTCGAAGTTACAGGGGATAATGCCTATAAGTATAGTCCACCCTCTTAAATTAAAAAAAGGGTAGTATTGCCATATACTGGTTAATATTTATAAAAAGGAAACTTGTATAATAGTTTGCCCTCTTAAACATATAAAACTAAGTCACCTTTCCTTTATACCCATTATCAATATAGCTTGCTTGTTAGTCAACTTCCTATTACATGTGTTATATCACGCCCTATTGTGTGTGTATATGTGTGTGGGTGGGTGAGGAGGAGAGAGATCAACGGCTTCTAGTCATAGAGGCGCCTTCGGGTGGAGTACAAGCGCCAGTCGTGGATGTCTCCAGTCGCTAGGCCGGCTTCATTCCAAGCTCATGAGACCAAGTACCGCCAGAGGGTTAAAACTATTCAAGACAAATGCTCATATACAGAGCGAGGGTCAGGCCCTGCATAATGGATTCTGAGAATCCCTCAACTTAGCCTCGTCATCAGGCCAATCACGAGGTAATTAAAATTGCATTTGCAGGCCTCGGATTTGCCTTACCATACTCGAGGCGCTCAAGCAGTTCGGTGCCAGTGAGCGAGATGGCCACATTTTACAGCTACCTACATCTTATATCTCACCTGCTCGTTTTATCATGAGTACTCGCAGGGCAACGTCACATTCAGGACCTACCTATGTACCTAGGTGGACGTTTATAGATGCGGCCTAGCTCTGTACCGGCCTTTATCCATTACTTTACCCTACCTACCCTTAGACCGCCAGCTACAAAATGCCAAGAATTTGGATATTGAATGCTTATAACCAAGAAATGCTAGTAAAGAGGCCGGTACTTGAGGTTCCACCAAGATTTGCCGATGCAAGAAGTCTCTGCACTAACTCAAAATGGGTCCCAAAGTTGTCACTCTGTTGGACAGGGGTATTGTAGGGTATTTCGGTTAATTGCAAATTGTAGCTGACAAATTGTAGCTGGATCAGCGGTCTAGTAGTAAGGGATACCTCCTTACCTAGGTAGGGTTAGTTCACCGCAGTTGCCCATGGCAACCCAACCCTGCCTCTATCTTTCTGCATCCTCCTCGTCCGTCTTGCTACCTCTTGCTACCTCTTGCTATGACCCCCTACTCCAGGCATTCAGGCATACCATTATTGGGCTCTACTTCTCCTGCTCATACGTTATCGTTATACAGGACAGATGGAAGAATCAATTACAATAAAAGAATTGCGGGCCCAGCTGCGAGATGCAGAGAACCGTGCTAGGGAAGCAGAGAATCGTAGAAGGGAAGCAGAGAATCGTAGAAGGGAAGCAGAGAATCGTAGAAGGGAAGCAGAGAATCGTAGAAGGGAAGCAGAGAATCGTAGAAGGGAAGCAGAGAATCGTAGAAGGGAAGCAGAGCAAGGCCGACTAGAAAAGAGGCAACGCGCCAACGAGTTAGAAGAGCAGGGGCGGCCGACCTCATTAGACGAATACATTGCAGCCTGCCATGAGCTTCTCTTCTCCAAGCTCTGTGTAGAAACAAACAAAGCCCTAACCTCGCGAGGCCCCATTACCAACCCTAGGAACAAATATTGCCCCACGAGCCTCAAGCCATGGCCCGACTTTCTGCAGCAACAGAGTGCCACCCTCGGAGAGCTCTACGCGACCTGCTCTCCCGAACGCCGCGTGTTTGAAGATCGGAATTTCTTGGCTAAGCTAGGAAAAAGGTTGTCACTACGTTCGGTGAAAGACGAGAAGACGCTCGAGTACTTTATGCACATAGGCGTAGAAGACCCGGTGACGGCCATTATGGACGAACTAAAGACGGTGGTTGAAGTTAGGAGCGCCTTCGATGTCGGCAACGGCATCATTTTCGAAAACCACCCTAGTGCCATCAGCGAGGATGCCGAAGAGGTTATCGCCCGCGAGGCTGCTTTGTCGCCGCCTCAGACGCCAGGCCACGGGCTCGACCTCAATCAGCTGCGGCTAGATCAGATATGTGTCTACCGTTCCGATGAGCAGCCCGAGAAACGAACCATGATCTACATCTCAGAATATAAAGCACCTCACAAGCTAACTGCACCTCATCTTCGCCTGGGCCTGCGGTCAATGAACATCTACAAAGAAGTTGTCAATCGAAAGATCATCCCCACCTCGGCCGATCCCGAGGGGCGATTCCGGTATCACGCCGAACGACTGACAGCGGTTGCCCTTACGCAGACGTACCACTACATGATCCTGGGTGGACTCGAGTTTGGCCTGTTGACCACCGGCGAGGCCATTGTGTTCCTCAAAATCGACTGGGAGGAACCAGATACACTATACTACCACCTAGCGGAACCGAAATCTGAGGCCGCCGCCCACCCACATAACCTCCAGTTCTGCGCCGCCGTGGGCCAGTACCTCGCGTTCAGCCTACTGGCGCTCGGGTCCCCGGGTCAACGACGAGAGCACGGGCAGGATGAGCGTGAACAGGCGAAAAGCACCCTCAGAACATGGGCTGAAGATTTCGAGAGTACGCTGCGCTCCATCCCAGCAGACGAGAGACAAGCACCAGATACCTCTTCGACTTACGCGCCCACAACTTACTCGACCTTTGATCGGTCGCCGATTGTAACACGCAAAAAAACGCGTCGGCGAAACATAGAAGAGCCCGTTGAGGATGCGCCTAGGCGGGACCGGTCTCAGTCGTCTGACGACGACTCCGCACACGACCTACCCGATACGCCCAGCCCGGCTGAGCGCCGACAACGTGGTCACTCGAACCAGACAGTGCGACGCAGCCAGCGTATTCTGGCCCAGCGACCGCGTGGAGGTCACGGAGGCCATGAACAAGATCGGCAGTATTGTACACAAAAGTGCCTCTTAGGACTAGTAAACGGGGGCCTTCTCGATCCAGGATGCCCAAACGTCGCATCTCACCGTGAAGGAAGCGGCAGAGTAACTGATTATGCCCGCCTCGCCCATCCCGTATGCCATGCTGAGTGGCTCTCGCTGCTTTCGCAGCAGCTGAAAGGCTCACTAGATCACGGGGTCGTCAAGCTGGGAATAGAAGGAGCCCGTGGCGCACTGTTTCAGGTGACCATGCTAGCCTACGGGTACACGTTCGCGTGTAAAGGTACGGTGCGAGCGTTTGTCACTGATCTCGAGCATGAAGCCGTCGTATACGAGCGCCTCCGGCCCGTTCAGGGAATCGGCGTACCAGTGTTCCTCGGAGCTATCGACCTTCGATCTATCGGTAGGACATACCATTACGATCACCGCGTCGACATTATATATATGATGTTCCTATCATTCGGAGGACAAAGTCTGCACGACGTGCAGATTGGCGAAAGCGAACAACGGCGAGTAGAGGCTAGTTTGTCTCGGGTCCTACGCGCGGTACATCGAGAAGGGGTAGTACACGAAGATGTGCGTAGGCCGAATATACTGCGGAATCCCGCGACCGGGGAAATTATGCTTATCGATTTCGAACGGGCCTCGCTGCTGGATCGTCCTCGGCGCCCACTCGGTCCGGTGGTTCCTAATAAGAGGGCACGGGGCCAAGAGATAGTCAAGGGAAAGCGCGAGACGGATTATATCTATAAAACTAAGCTGGATCGGCGCTTTGCTGAGGATAGGGCGATGGCAAGAATGGCCTTCTGCGAGTGAACGACGAAAATGAGTAAAGGATAGGTTACTACAATAATGTGTAATAAAACACTAGGTGCACCTTCGTTGGGCTAGTCACGAGTTATACTAGTTAATATGTGCCCTCTGATACATATTTGTGTACTCGTTTTCAAGAGCATTGATTTCTTTCTCCCCTTTCTCAAGCGCCAGCTCACCTCTCCGGGAGACAGACCTGCGCAACCATACTAGCCATAGCCATAGATTCCATGACATCCATCAACCCTCGGGCCGAGGCATGCATTATCGACAGCTATAGGCCGTTCCCAACCTTGTCTTATCCGACAGGAGAGCGTTATATGATGCATCGCTCTGCAGCGAATTCGGGCATTTGTGGAGGTGCTCTGTGCGCGCCAGGCCTATATAGCAATTTCCTATTTTGACAATCTGGTCCAACTCGAACAAGCCAAGACCGGCTACAATATAGCTTTACTATATTATTGTGCTAATTAAAGGAGGTTACGCATCTCTATCGAGGATAAAAACCTGATGGGTTATATCGCTATACAGCACCCCATCTGAAAATATAGAGAGAGAGAGAAAGAGAGAGTGTGTGATGTATTTGAGGACGAATAGGTAATAGTCCAGGGGTGCCTCGGGCTTAAGCCAGTGCCCTGACCCCTCCGCGCCCTGTCGATCTATTGCGACATCACCAATAAGGTCACATACTTAACGCGCTTTGGGCGCGCCCTCGACTCCTTCCCCTCCTCGCGTGAAAAGGCCATCTGGCTACCGTGCTCTATCACTTCTCAGTCCCGCGTCTTGAAAGGAAAAAAATGGCAAATAATGCCGAGCAGGTACAAATGGTCAAGCCCGAAGTTCTCGACGCGTCACAGTCGTATTTCTCTCAAGTTCCCAACTTCCGGCTGAACGAGGACGCCGCGTCGTCGCAGAATGTAACCCCTGGCTCAAGTGTCTGGCGGCAGCAGCGCACAAGGGTAATTTGCCGCGAGTCATTTACTGTAGTCTTATTATGTGCCAGCTATCAGTTTGTTATAATAGATGCCCTTTTTTTATACTTCTCTTTTTATTGTTCTCTAAGTGGAGCTCACTTGTACAATTTTGGTAACGATTCAGCAAGTATTTAATCTTAGTTTATACAGATGAGGTGATTTTCCAGTATTCGCAACAAGTCAAATCGGAGGACGATGAAGTGAGTGATAACGACAAGGTAAAGAAAGAGGGCGGCGCTCCATCAGCGCGCCGCAGCAAAAAGAAGTTGCGACAGCAGAAGCTTCAGGTATACCAGAACATGTGCCGCGAGGTTAGCCTTGAACCGCTCGATACGATCGATAGATGTGTAACGAATCTGAAAAGCAAGCTGGTGAATATCGTCGACTATATCGATGCCAAGCGACGCGGCATCGCGGCGGTGGTGTGGCCGCCGAAGAGGTTTGAAGACTTCAAGCGTTACACGCTCGCCGCCGACAAGCGAATGGACCAGGAAGAGGCTAGAAAAGGGGATGGTTTTCTCGCAGCCCTGCTGCAAAACCTCAGAGGCTCGAACGCTGCGAAGACGTACGAACAGCGGCGGGATACTGCAGCGATAGCTAGTGACCGATATACAAACACGTGTCAAGGGACGTGCCCCGTAAGCGGGCTACAGCAACAGCACCGTTCGCCATCAAGGAAGAGTCATCCTCCGATGGGATAGACAAAATGGTCAGACAGAACTGCGACGTGATTTCTATCCCTGGGTCGGAGCCTGACTTTACATCACCCGAGCGGAATCTCAGAGGAGTCAGTCGCGGAGGAGGGGGAATACGAACTCTTTAATTCCTCGTCACCTGGCCAGACCATCAAAGAGGGCATTGCGGACATACGCGCTGTGAGCCCTGCTAGCAGCATTGCGCCTCTAATGCCTGGGGAGATCCCATGCTCCTCACAGAAAAGGGTAAAGCGCAAGCTACGTGCCGCAACACAGGGGGAGGGTTTTTCTTCGCAATACGAGCCCGCCCGTAGGACCGTGTTTAAGCGTTTTTGAAATGCGAGGTCTCTAGAGTTGAAGTGAGTGGGGGAGGGAAAGCGTATTATAACACTGGCGGCTGTCTGGTTCTTGATACGGCAAAATGATAACACCTAGTTTATTATAAATAACCAAAATGTCTAACACCATGCTATGTAGGTCTGTCTTTAGAGAGCTACCTTGAAGACGGGTGTAACAAAGCCCTATTATGAAAGAAAGCTATTAGAAATCCATTAAAGACAGGGGAAATGGAAAAGGGGGTTTTAGGTGCCGAGTGGACGATCGGGTATAAGCATGTGCGATCAAAGAGAAACTGTCTAGGGAAATATCCTTCAACAATAATGCCTTCGCCGCTGCTCTCATATCTTGATCTTCGTTTCTATCCTTAACAGGTCAATCTGACCCTCGTATTTGGACCGCGGTGCCTATGGTCTGTCCCTGAGGCCAGGTCTCATGTTACTAGAAGATAGCATATGTTCAATTCAGTTCCCTGTCAATGGTGATACATATTGCCTACTAGGACAGGTAGCCAGAAGGACAGTAGCGCGTAGTTTCCGGGTCACCCTTTTTTAAGTAGTTCGATTATGTCGTCATCGCCGTTTTCCGAAGCGTACATCAGGGCTGTCTGCCCCTTCTTGCTTGCAGCATAAGCCTTTGCACCGTAGCCTAAGAGAAGCTTGATAGCAACTTCATTCCCATACAACGCAGCTTCCATAAGCGGAGTACTGCCTCATTGATTTCTACTCTCCAGATGGTTAAATTTCAAGTTCGAACGAGCACCATTTTTAAGTAGTAACGCAACAATATCACTATGGCCAAGACAGGTTGCCCCTAACAGAGGTGTTAAGCCATCCTCATCTGTAGTGTTCTTTGCGCCTCTTTGAAGTAGTCGCTGGACAATATTCAGGTGTCCATTCTCTGCAGTATACCATAGTGGTGATCTGCTAAACTCATCCGTCCAGTTTATGATGGTAGGAGATGATGATCGTAGCTTGTCTTTGAGGACTACCTGGTACTTTGGTATTCGATCGAGGGGCGACTGGACTATCAAGTCATATCCATTCTCACTTGCCCATGACATAGCGATTCGATGATAAAAGTCGCCTGCTTCCTCCAGATCTGTTTCCTTCTTAGAAAGGATAATAGTAACCAAGTTGTTTAACGCATCTCCCAATTGACCTGGCCACCCAATTGAGTTGGCCACCCTGACTTCTGTCACGAACAGACGAAGACGGGCTAGGTGCACTGACGAAAAGGGTACGGAATAGGCGCGAAAACATGTAAAGAAGTTGATAACTAAGGAACAAGATAGACCTAAGTAGTCCACAACTTCCAGACCTATGAGTTTATATACAAATACAAGTACGATCTAACTGGCTGGTATCCCTGTCAGGGGATCCTAGGCTGGGAACCTAGAATCATGACAATTTCATATATAAAATCCATATTTAATAACTTTACTAATATTATAGCTATTAACTTAATAAAAAATCTAATAGTTTAAATTTTTAAATTATATGTCAGTAGTTATAATATTAGTAAAACTATTTAAAGATAGGTAAAAGGTAAGTGAAAGTACCCCTACTATATAAAATACGCTATAAAGTATTATTAAAGAAAAGTGGCTAACTCAATTAAAAGGCTAGGTTAATTAGGAGATACGTTATATTAATATTAATTTTAATTAATTTAAAGTTTTAAAAAGGTAAATTAGGTTAAAAATAATATGTAAATAGTTTTATATATCTTATAAATTATAAGTAAGTATTATATAAAACTAAAGTTTAAAAAAGGAAAAAATTATTTTTAAAACATTTATAAAAAAAGTACAGCTTAAAAAGATATAAAGTAATAAGTAAAATATATTTTTATAGCTTTAATATATTAAATATAATAATTATCTTCTCTTTTAATAAAGTTAACTTTAACTTATAAAATTTTATAATATAAACTTAAAAGTAAAAAAAATAAGTAAAATAGTAAATAGTATTAATATAGGTAATAAAAGTAGATAAAGTGTAAATAATAAAGGTAATAATATTAGGAGTATACCTTAGCACAAAGTGTTATTTGTTATTTAAGTATATAAATACTTTAAAACCTATGTTTATATCGCAAATCATGCTAGCACCACACTGCTTTCGTGGTAAAATCCTCGTGCATATACCTGTTTGTTTTCCCTTTCTAGCTCTCCTCTCTCTTCTCCTCTTTTCTTCTTTAGCCGCCGCTGATTTTCCAGTCTTAGCCAATTGCTATCCGCCTATTCCACCACTATTCCCATTATTTTCTTCTTTGTTCCCTCTAGCAGAGGTCCTGCTCGTAGTAGCCCAGTTCGCGGTGGTCGTACCGGCCGAAACCGTAGTGCTAGCCAAGGCCGTGGCCAATAGGGGGCAAACAACAGTCGATCGCAGCCCGATGGCGACCCGGATCCTCCTCGTGTTAAGTCCGATGGTAGGAAGCAGGAAGATAAGAGTGATGGCGACGACGAAGGTCCTGCCCGTGATTTCAACTTGAACGACAATAACAGTAACTCCGACATTTCCGAGCTCGACAAAGGTCCTGCCCGTGCTTTCAACTTGAATGACAGTTAAGCAGTTACCAAATTAGGCCAGCGGGTACTTAGCGTTAAGCCTTTCCTTTTTGATAACCCAATGGGTAGTCGCGGGTACCCAATTTGAAACCCTAATCCTTAGTCGTGGTTCGTTCTTTGTCCTGCATTGAAATGAAGGGGTGGGTGTGTGTGTCAGGTTGGCAACAAAGAGATCAATGCCTGACACAATTGCTTTTTCACCCAGTGCGAACCCGCTCGCAATAAGGCAATATTTACAATTACATACTTAATATATAAGTTGTGGTCTAAAATACCCATCAGCCTTAGCACTATCTTATTACACCTCTGGAATCTTTATATTAACCTTATAATTATACCCTTTTTATAATATAATTATATCGTAATCATCTCGTTTTTATATATATTAGGCTAATATTAATTATAAGAAATATTTTTAACTTTAATATATATAAGCATTATTTTAAAAGCTAAAAGCAGTGTTTACTTTAATATTAGTGTTAAATAATGCTTAGCTTTACTTAAATTTTATAGTTTATATAAGAGAGAACTATTATTTAAACCTTATATAAAGCGGTCTATATATAGTATATTATTTAATATAATGTGTATAGTCTTTTATATAACTTGTCGTTAATATTAGATTAATGTGGAGAAATAATACTTAATATCCTATTACTTTTTTAACTAACGCGAGCCACCTTTTTAGCCCGTGTTACTAAGGTACGAGCTTTTCTTTTCTTTTATATTAGAGTTAGAGTATTACTTTAAAGGTGTCTAGAACGCAAGCCGAGAGCTTTTATAATCCATCTTTTACAATCTTTAAAGCTATAGGTTGTTCAGACAAAGTGGGGGAGAAGAAAGCTTAAAGTTCTAAAAGTACCAAGCCACATCGCAATACAAGGGTAGGCTTTATCTGGGAGATATCACTAAACCAAGAATGTGATCAGTAGAATTAAGCTCGGCCTTCGACTCACCCGGCACGATATGGTCCCGACTCAGCCCCTGCTCTTACTGGATGGCATCTAGTTCAAAGCTACCCCTACATTGGGCTGTCGTGGGGTAAAATGCAGGTCTAATAGCGCGCTTCTGCCTTACGTCTGCCTTGCAACCCCGCAGCAGCAAACGCCACCAATTGATAGGCAGACTATCATCACATCAGTCATTCAATGGATAAGCTGACCGCAGATTGCAGCCTAGCAGTCTGCCATTCACGGGCAGCTAGCATGAACACACGTCGTTTTTGATTCGGTGGCCGAGACTCAGCTAAAAATCCAACAAGATGGATGAACTACAAATAGCCTCAGTCTCATCTTTTGATGCCGACTGTTGCTTCTGCTTCTTCCCATTCTTCATTCTATCCCTTGCAACAACCTACGACACTACCACATCTTCTATCGTCCCATTACAGCATCAGTTCCTCTCGTTTTTTAAGTCATGCCTAAGCCAAGTCTAGAACGCGCCGACTCGATTGACAGTTTCGAAGAGGTCAACACCAAGATCATCAAGGCCTCAGACCCAGAGACTGATGGTGTCCTCAGGGTTGACGGCAAAGTTCCGTCTGTTCTCCATGTCCTCAAGTATATCAGCTTCAATGACTCCGTCGTTGAGTGCCGCCAGAGTCTCACACCGTTCAAGCATTTCCCCCAGTTCAAGGAGAAAGATTCAGCCTATGATGTTCAGGTAGGCGAATACGGCGAAAGTGACGATGATAAACCTGTGCTTGATATCACCTACAAGATCAACAAGTCCAGCAATGACTATAGACGGCACAACAGCCGCTGCAACCCCAATGAGCGGCCTATCACAGCTGCGTTCGACCTGAATGAATACCGTTATGACGATATGGACAGTGAGGATGAAGGTCAAGCTGCCGCTGCCGCTGCCCCCAAGCCTATTATCACCATGAACATTCATTCCAAGTACCTCATTCATGCTCTGCAGGCTGTCATTAGTTATTACCCTCGAGTGAATCTCCAGGACGCTCCGATCAGCATCCCGGCCCCCTACCGCCTCCTTTACCTCCACCGCGCTGAGCTAGCTCACTTTCGCGACAACCAACCCAAGTCGCATAGCTCGGAGTATGCCGACGTCACAGCTCGTCACATCGATGTGTTGCTTAATTTCCTAGCAGAGAACATGGGAGAGGCTTTGACAAAAGAGGAAGCCCTACATAAACTGGAGCACCCCTCTGCCACCTTCGAACTTTTCTGGCTACTGTTGAAGCCTGGCCAGATTTTCTATGCCAAGCGGTTTGGTCTCTGGACACCATACATTATCAGTGCTGTCAGAGCCGGGTCAGGCACCACTTTTCACCCATACAAGGTCGATTGCTGGTATCTAGAGACCAACGGTGTCACTGTCAAACGATACATGGAAACCTTCAGGGTGCAGCCCTGGACTGGCGAGCAGCCCATCAGCAGCCTACCCATCATCCCAGAAGCGTTCTGGGTTGAGGATATGGCTGCTCAGGGGGGTAGAACCATGAAGGAAAAGTGTATTGCAGAGGGCCGACTTTACTGGGATCTCCTCAAGAAGCCCACCTACATGGAATACGAAGGGCAGCTTGTTAACCCCTCGTCTGGCAATGGCCAGTGTGTAGGCATCACAGGACATCTGAGCGGACGCGTAATTTGCGACCCTGTCGGCTTCGACCGCTTTTACACTGCATCCCCCGACCTCAATGGAAGCAACCGAGCCAGTCTCAATTCGTCGCGACAAGGCTCGCCTGCACCGCCCGCCTTGGATCACCTCCCCCGTAGTCTACCTCGCTGTGGCTGCGATGCGTGCGAGAAGAGCCGTGACCGTAGCCAAAGCAACAACGGTCCCTACGCCGAGTTCAGAGACTTGGATGCGACCTGCGATACCCCACCGCAGAGTGAAGTGTTCTACCACGTTTTGAGTAACGTGATGCCTGCGTTCGTTCCTAACAGCCGTCGCTGGGCATGTGTAAACCTTGCCTATCTGAAGCCAATTAAGCCTAATAGAGACGCGTTCAAGGAACTAGTACTCGATGACGAGATCAAGATGACTGTCAAGGCTCTTATTGGTAGATTCGCTACTGATGCTGAGGGCCGCCTCATCCCCTGGAACACCGGCATCGTGCAGAACAAAGGCGAAGGACGTATCTTCTTATTGCATGGCACTCCAGGAGTAGGCAAAACGTCAACTGCCGAATGTATTGCTGAAGCAACGAATCGACCCCTTATAGCCATCACCAGCGGCGATCTCGGTGTCGATTCGTACCGCGTCGAGGGATCCCTGCAATACTTCTTGGATCTCGGGCAGCGCTATGGCGCACTACTACTTCTCGACGAAGCCGACGTGTACCTCGAGCGTCGCCGCTCCAAGGACATTACTCGCAATGGACTAGTGAGCACCTTCTTGCGCGCGCTCGAGTATTACCGCGGTGTGCTCTTCCTCACGACCAACCGCGTGCAGGCCTTCGACAGTGCCTTCCTAAGTCGTATCCACGTGGCGCTGCACTATAAGAATCTGCGCGACGAGGACCGAGAGCGCATCTGGTTGAACACGTTTGAACGCTTACACCGCGAATCGAACGGCACTGTTCGCATATCAACAGCAGCTCGTAACATGCTGTTGGGCAGCACGGACGGCACCAACACGAGCAATGTGATCCGCGCGCTCAAGTGGAACGGTCGCGAGATACGCAATGCGATGCAGATGATGTTAGCTATGGCCGAGTCCGAGGCGCGTGAGGAGGGCAGCAAGGTGGTCACTGTGAGCCAAAAGCACGTCTCCGCAATGGTCAACTTGAGCGGCGATTTCCGAGCCTATTTGAAGAAGACAACTCCGGTTGAAGGCATCTTGGATGTAGAGGTTGAAGGCGATGATTCCGATTAGGAGGGTCAGTGAGGTTGATGATTCATGTTTCAACGGGGCAACTGTGCACATTGTGTATCATTCTTCAACAAGCGCACAATACCCAGAACCAAGGAAGCAATAACCAGAATGCCTCCTAGTCTAGCCTTAGTTAGTCATTAGCTACAATCAATAAAGCCAGATTAGCAGCCTAGCACGTAATAAAACCGTAACATAAACACTCAATGAGGAAGAATAATGTCCCTGCATTGGAAAAGTTCCCAACTGTCTCGACGGGTTGGGTATGTTACTGCAATGCCCTGCCAACAAGTCATCAGACACGATGGGGAGTCAGGATCCGCGATCCGGACCAGTGAACATCGACGATGCACACCGGTGCGGAAGTGCACTTCTGCACCACCCTGGTCCCCAATCCTAAAATGCACCGCAACGCGGACGAAAGCGGTAGACCAACATGCTAGCGCGCGGGGTGTACCAGATATTTTGAATTATTCGGCCCCGAGCGTATACCTCTTATCTTCAGCCTCTCATGTCTAATAGTATGTGATCAAGTTGGAGCAGTTCCTGGCAGATTAGGGTTAGGATATAGGGCCCATTCCGAGACAACTGCTTGTTGTCCTTCTCCTTTACCGTACATATAATTAAATCACGGCTGCCGAAATCAAATAATCATGAGTTGTCGAATACTTGGCTCCATTGTAGAACGTCAACCCACGTCAAGCACACGCCACATCCCGAGGCTTCGGAGAGAATCCCACGATGGATTCTCATTCTTACAATAGTCGCCACAGCTCCCACTTTAGTTCTGTATACGAAGATACCTTCAGTTCAAATGTAGGCTGACATATTGTATATCTTGCAACTCAAGAAACTTACACAATTTAAAGGGGCGGTTCTATAATAAAAATGGCGGGCAAGTCGAAAGCGCCGAATTATTGTCGCCTGAAACGCCTATCCAAGAGAGCCCATCGACTCAAAGGACCCGAAAGCTACAATATAGAACGTGTGGCCCCGCGAACGGCCGTGTTGAGCCCGGTATCTTGCAAAGATTGTCACAATGGGCTAACGATCGATGGCTGTTTGAAATCGGGGCCTTGCTGGTCAGCGCGGCAACTCTCGGCGGCATTATCGTCACCCTGACGCTGCACGCGGATCGCCCATTACCTCAGTGGCCGTTCGGCATCACCATCAACGCCCTAATATCGACGCTTTCAACAATATCCAAGTCGGCGCTGCTCATGGCGCTAGGAGCGGCCATTGGGCAGCGGAAATGGATCAGGCTCAGCCGCGGCGTCAATCCTCTATCGGATCTAGAGGTCTTTGACGAGGCTAGTCGTGGCCCATGGGGTTCTTGGTCGCTGCTCAAGTCTGTAGGGTTGAGGTAAGTACTCCGCAACGACCAATGACGAAAAGTCATAGCTAGGTAGTCCGAGACGCTGACTTGTTGTGAATGAAGAGACATATCGTCCCTCGGCGCCGTAATTACCATCCTAAGCCTTGCGATTGATCCCTTCTTGCAGCAGATTACCAAGTTCGAAAGCGTGCCCGTCGCTATAGGCACATCCAGCATATCGTCCAGGGTCATATTCGAGATGAATGTATCACCGAAGGGTGACCCAGACCGAGATTCGTTTGCGCAGATTCCCGCCGCCTTTATTCCTCTCACCAATCAGGGACTCTACTTCGACGGCGACCTTGACGATCCGTTCAGCCGCAATACGCTGCAGTTGCGTCCGCGCTCAACTGGTGGCAACATCACGTTTGAACAGGCTGAAACGCTCGCTATCTGCTCCCAATGCGCCAATATCACGCACCTCTTGCCGCCTCCGAAGAATTGCCAACCGGGGATGGATGACTGCTGCGAGGATGGTGATTGTGACGACCTGTGGTGGAAATGGGAGTTGCCGAATGGCGTTTCCACCGGGTGGTCCCACTACGGAGATAGGAGCACTATGGTGCTTCAATCCGTTTCCGGCGGCGATCTGTTGGAGATCGACATGACTGGCCGCCTAACTATCCAGAATCTGACAGTGATAGCACCTACCTGGATCTATGTCGATGGAGACTACGACCATGGCGCTGGTCGTGCCGGCTCTGCTCAAGAATGTACGCTGTATTGGTGTGTAAATAAGTATGAGAGTACTCTGCGCGGCGGTGTACTAAACGAGACATTGATCTCCTCCCATTCCACAGGCGAACAAGAGCCCAACGACGTCCCGTTCTTCTCCATCAAGCCGCCTGGCTCTAATGCCTCAGTGGCGCGACCTAATAACAGCGAGCTATACGGAGATTACTCCTCGGGGTGGATAAACGGTTCTTTCTTAGTGAACACAGTCTCTCACGACTTGCTTCGAAACTACTTCTTGAGCAAGTTTCTAGATGGCGACGTGATCAGCCTAAACAAGTATAACCCTGGGGCCGCCATCCCGGACTACCCAGGAAGGGTGCGCCTTTATTCTAAGGTCTCGTGGGAAGGTCCGGAAAATACGACTCACTTTGATCTTACTGGCATATTCGAGGCCATCGCGCAAGGTATGACCACGGTGGTACGCTCTCCCGATGCGAAACAACCTGACACGGACGCTCTCACCAAGATTGAGGGTACTGAGACTGCCATGCAAGTCATTGTGCGCGTTAGATGGGTTTGGATAGCGTTGCCAGTCACCCTACTAGGTGCCGGGTCAATCTTCGTTCTCGAAACATTGATTCAGAATAGCAAAGGGAAACTTCAGAGCTGGAAATCATCCTCATTGGCGGTGCTGTTCGTCGGTATGAATTTATCAGACGAAGTGGAACACAAAGGGGTGAAGAAAGTGATTGAAATGGTCAGTATCACCAGCAGTTATTGGCCTAATCTTCGGAGCAAAGCCAATGTATAAGAGCATCCACTCCGCCACAGTGTACTCCGGTAGCTCAAAATCTATAGATACGATTGTTGCATGACATTATGGGGACCTAGAATGGTTGATGAGAATTAGTCAGCTTGGGAAGAGCGTTACGAAGAGGGGCAGAGATGCATTAATAATCATGTCGCGATCGTCGCGAGAGACATCGTTCATGATAAACCACTTTGTAGACGACCGCCCGTCAAAATACATTCTGTTACTCAAACATTGCCACGTCCCGTATGAGACTTTTGAAGTAAAGTATCATAAAGATTCCCAGACCGCCATCAATATGAAGCAATGGACCACGTTGATGGACGGTATCGATAACCTCAAGTTGGAGGTCACGCCGGATCCAGCAGAATTGAAGGAAGACGAAGTGCTGGTGAAAATCAACTGCGTGTCGCTAAACAACCGCGACCTCCAACGTACGACACTCGATTTCCTTACCTGCTCCATTCGCTTAACTGATTATACATCACACTATCGCATCACTCCCATCTAATGAAACTCGATAGTCATTACCGGTGCCTTCAAAAGCCGATACGGCTCCCTGGAGAACGCCATAGTCCCATGCTCTGACGCGAGCGGCACCATCGTGCGCGTCGGCGGACCGAGCGCTAGATTGCTCTGGAAAGAAGGCGACCGAGTCTTCAGCCTGGCGCGCTCGAACCACTTGACGGGACCCATGCTCCCTGAGCACTCCGCGGCCTGCATCGGGATTCCGCTACCGGGTGTATTGGCGCAGTACCGCATCTTTTCGGCGTCGGGTCTTGTGAGAACTCCCGACTATATGTCCGACGAAGAGGCATGCACGCTCACCATCGCGGCGACTACAGCGTGGATGGCACTCAATTGGGATCGGCCCATTGGCTCACCTAGGCGCGGAAAAGACGTCTTCGTCTGTCTCCAAGGGACCGGTGGGGTCTCAATCGCCGCACTGCAGCAGGCACATGCACTTGGATTGACAAGTGAGTCCTCCGCCGTACTATTCTGAGAGGGTCCGAGAAGACGTTCTTACTCATGGGCTTCAGCGATCGTAACTTCTTCATCGGACTCGAAACTCGAGAGAGCCAAGACACTCGGCGCAGACTATGTCATCAACTACAAGACGACCCCGGACTGGGACAAGGAGGTGCTGCGCATGACCAATGGCCGTGGAGCGGACATCATCGTCGAGACTGGCGGCCCGGGGACGATGGACAAGAGCCTGAGCTGTGTTGCTCACGGCGGCATCATCAGCGCTGTCGGGATTTTGACTGGGCTGATGGACGAAGGAGCGGGAAAGGCCCAAGTTGCAGTGGGCATGCGCCTCATTCAGCGCAACGCGAGTCTAAAAGGTGTAAACATTGGGCCGCGTGACCGCGTCGAGGAGATGATCAGAATGGTGTACGAGGAAGATTCCGTGCGTCCGGTTATCGATCATGTCTTTGGATTTACCGATGTGAAAGCAGCGTTGGAACACTTGCAGAAAGGCTCACACTTCGGAAAAGTCGTGATTATACTTTCGTCGGTATAAATTTATCAGACGATGTGGAACACAAAACGGTGAAGAAAGTGATGGAGTGTGACTACAGCGTCGTAGCCCTTTCCCGAGGCGATCATTAGGACTGTCACTCCATATATTTCCCGAGCACGCCGCAGCCTGTATTAGGATTCTGCTACCAGGTATGTTGGCGCAATATTAGTACTAGATAACGAGATCAAAATGACCATCAAGGCACTGATTCGTAGATTCGCTACTAAAGCTGAGGGCCACCTCCTCTTATAGAAGACAGGCATCGTCTATAACAAGGGTGAGAGACGTATCTTCTTATTACGTGGTACTCCGGGCGTTAGCAAGAGCTCTACAGCTCGCATGTTACTTCTTTTTAGTTTATTTCATGCTTTGAGAGCGATCTAATACTGGTTGTTATCAACAAGGTTGTTAATATCATCTTGTGTAACAGACACGAGAGGGAATTGAACCCTCTCAAGGTTACAAGGCAGGTCTGTGTAGGTATGGCTTTCGCCTGGTATGTGGTAGAGAGTGGGAGTGGCAACTTCGTCTTTACATAGCACTACAGCCTATAAGCTTTAGCTCCGTGTCGTCTTCGCCGTCACTTTCATCATCGGCAACGATGGCGGCGGCGGCGGTAGTTATGGCAGAGGAGGCAGCGGAATTCGGGACAAACGCAGCCATTGTGGCAGTGGTGGTAGTAGTGGTGGTGATGATGGTGCTATTGCTGTTGTTGGGGTGGGCGTCGGTTGCGAGAATAGAATGAGTATGAGAATGCCAGGTGAGAGGTGAGTGATGGGTGATGGTACCTTAATGAAGCAAACAAACAGGGTAGCATTGTACACGGCTGAATTTCCAAGAGTTAACCACGACCTACCTAGGTACCTATCTACCTGGATAAGTACCTACAGGTGAGTTAGGTATCTATGTGTAAGTACCTAAGTACTTGCAGTTAAGAAAGTGGGAAAGTACCAAGGTAAGTGAGAAGATAAGAAAGTAGGAAGAGGTAGGTAAGGAGTACTTGGTACTAATACAGGTTGCACTATGACTCTCTTCTCTCGGCATTAGAAGACAACTTATTTACCTCTCACCCAATTACTCAATTCCTCACACTTCAACTTCTCAAGCCATCCCTACCAGCCAGACCACCACAACCACCATCATCATGGAGAGTGTAGCCGGGCAATCAGAGAGAATGACGGTGCAGACGAGACTCCTAGTGGCTGCATGCCGAGAAGACTTTCTGCAAGTCTTCAAAGAGAACCCCGTGGTCATCCTCACCGGTGAAACGGGATCGGGGAAGACTACTCAAATCCCCCAGTACGTTCTCCAGGCGCTCAGCACCGGAAGAGTAGCCTGCACGCCGCCGCCTCGCCGCCACATCTGTTGCCGAGCGCGTGGCATACGAAAGTAAGCATGGTTTTTCCTGCCTCCTTTGTCTTCTACAGTATGCTTGTCCGGTCCTGCTAATGACATTAGTGGGCGCCGAACTCGGCGAGAAAGTCGGATATAACATCCGGTTTGACAATAAAGCCAGCGCCAACACTCGTCTGGTGTACATGAAGGATGGCATGCTCCAAGCCAAGCTCATGGGAGGCAACCTGCTGTCTGAGTTCAGGTGCATCATCGTCGACGAAGCCCATGAGAGAAGTACCAACACCGACCTCATCATGGCGAGCCTTAGGGATATCGTCTCGTAAAAGCGGCGAGCCGATTTCAAAGTCGTTATCATATCGGCCACTATCGATGCGGCCATGTTCCAAAGCTACTTCAGTGGTGCGCCTCTCTTCCATATCCCAGGGAGAACGCACCCGGTCAAAATCTGGTATGTCGACAAGCCAAGCGTCTCTCTGCCGTACATGATTCTAGGAACGGTAGAGAAGATTCATACCCAAGAGGGCCCAGGTGACATCTTAGTATTTGTGCTAGGCGAAAATGAAGTCCAATCGCTATGCAAGAACATAGCAGAAATCATAGGAGGCAACATATCTCCTCGGCCTCTCTACTCGGCTCTCCACACAGATGCACAGAGCCACGCCTTGGCAAGCCCTGCTGCGGGCATTCGAAGATGCATCGTTGCCACCAACATTGCCGAGACCAGTCTGACCATTGATAGCGTTGTATATGTCATCGATTGCGGTTTGGTGAAACGGACCCAATGGAATGCCGGCCTTCGCATGAGTAGATTGGCTTTGGTTCCAATCTCCAAGGCCGCGGCGAACCAACGGGCTGGTCGGGCTGGCCGTACACAACCCGGTCAATGTTTCCGCTTGTATACTCAAGAAATGTTCAACCAACTTCTCCTGTCCAACATCCCCGGCATTCACAGCGCGGACTTTGCGTCAGCTTTGCTCAAGATATGGCAACTGGTCGCTGGGAGACATTCTCCCAAGTCAAGCTAATCTCAATGCCACATCCAGATTTTCTTGCGAGGGCACTCACTGACCTAGTCGACCTGTAAGCAATACACCCCCTCCGGCCACACCTTCAGAGAGGCGACAAACTCTAAACTGTTAATAGGGATACATGGGCTTGGACGGGAAGATCACAGCAAGTGGCTTGCAAGCGGCCACAATCCAGGTGGATCCCAAATGGGTACATGCGATTATGGTGTAAGTACCTGTTCACCATAGCAGAAAAATATTGCATCTCTCATTTTATTTTCTCTATGATGTACTAATATGCGACCTTTTCCATTGACGCAAAGCAGTTCAAAGTGCACGTGCACGTTATGGGGCTGGCTGCCATCGCAAGTGTTCAAGGTTCCACGTTCTGGGAATCATATGAGCACCGTGAAGTTCTTCCCGTTGCCCATCAACAATGGGCTGATCCCACTTTTGACCACATTGCCCAGCTCAATGTATTATATGCCTACATTGAGGCTGATGCGCAACCAAAAGTCAAAGATCTGTCGTCTTGGTGCAAGGATCATTTACTTGACATGAACACCTTGAAAAACATACGACAGGTACGGCGACAGATTTATGAGGCATTCTCCTCCTTAGGTCCGGAGTGGACCGAGTTCAACCCATACACTACGGAAACAACTCAGTAAATCTGCAAGGCCTTGGCGCGCGGCCTGTTCATGAACGTAGCGGCACGACTACGCCCGAGGCAGGAGGCACTCGTTAGCATCCACGAGAACTAGGAAGTCTTGGTCAGCCCAGCAAGCACAATTCAGCGAGATAAATTCGACTGGGTAGTCTATAACGAGGCCAACCTCCGTGCAAAGCCATATCTGGAAACCGTTACTGGCATCAAACCTGAATGGATTATGGACCTTCCTTACTTCCAGTCAGACCGAATGCCAAAGAACTACCACGGCCAAATACGTCGGCTGTCAATTCACACCAAGCTTGAGCGGCCCCGAAAATGAACGCACATGTCAGGCGCAAGCCGTCAATCACATATTAAGCGGGAATTTCACCCGTCTACCCCAAGTTATGCGCGAGCTACTAACCACATGCTAGGCGAGAGCCGTACTCATCTACCACATATTAAGCGCAAGCTACCAACCATATACTAGGCGAGAGCCACACTTAAGACCTATGGCTTCTAGCCTTTGGTACCGTCTTTTTTAAAACGTAAGGGTTCGAATCCCTTAAAGGTCTGTGTTAAAACTTTCTCAAGAAAGGGCGGGAGATATCAAACAAAGCGCTCGTATTTAAAGTATTAATCCATAAGGTGTTACCCAGTGCTCTAATTTGACTTCATGCCTCTAACATTTAGTTGACGCGACGCAGGTGTGCCTAGAATGCGATGTAATTACCTAGCAAACATAGTCCTTACCGGCGCGACAGGTTCCACCGGCCGAGCCATCTTGGACGGTCTAGTTCAAATCATCGAGTTGAAACAATCCACTGCATTGGCGTTCGTCGGGCGCAGCAAGGTTTTTGTGTACAATATTGACCTAAAAGCGGCGCGTCTTCTCGCTCGCCGCTTTCATCATCCATAATGGCACCGAGGCCTCGTATCTAGGGTCCTACCTATCTCTCGAACCAGCTATACTCTCTTCTTAAGCAAAGAATATGAAGCTGACCTTTGGGAATTCGAATCCCCACGCCTAATGCTTGGTTTGTCCGGCAAGAGGTTACCAGGTGAGTCAAACTCACACTTCAGGTCTTAAAGTAAGGCTCCCGCCTAGCATGTAGTTGGTGGCTTGCGTCTAGTGTATAGTAGAGAAGTAAGGCTCCCGCCTAATATGTAGTAGATATGTGAGGCTCCCGCCCAGCATGTGGTTCGTAGCTTGCGCTTAATATGTAGATATCAATGTAACTCTCGACAAGTATATAGGATACTTTATGATCACTATCCTTGAGTCAGTAAAGCGCCACACATACTCTTGCATCAAACCATACCATAGTCGCACCCAGGTCACTTATCCCTCCTTTAGTGTTCCGGGCTGAACTTTCTTTTTCTTTGTCCCCTTTGGCTTGGAGTGTGTCGTACAATGATTTTGCGCCTCCACTGCCCTTGAAAGCTTCTTTCAGCTGCGAGCTCGGTGAGACGACCTGGGTTTCTTTGGGGTCGTCGGCGCTGACAAACGTAAAATGACCCAACTCGTCCGGCCAATCCTTCTTTTCGACCATGTCTGGGGTGACCCGACGTCCATACGATTCCTACTCGGTGAACTGATCGTAATCTCCCCATCCAAGGCTGATATTTCGGGGGCGATGTATTTTCGGGAAATGTCCGTTCGAGGTGCCTGTGACCATTCCTTTCCATTCACGTGGAGGACGGAACTTTCGGGCAGTAGAGATGTTCTCCTCCTCTTCATAACCTTCTTCTAGTGGCAGGCCCGGCTCCCAACCAGAAGGCGCGGCGGTAGTCTTGACACACTCAATAATCTCGGGCGTGAAATAGAACTCTGTGTCCTTATGAGGCTGATCCGTGTTCTTGACATCCTGAGGGAAATTGCAACGGCGCTTGTCTTTGCCGTCGTCGTCTAAAGGGGGCTTGGGGCATTTCCATAATTTCTAGCCTTGTGCTTCGCGTTGCTCTATTTCGGCCAGAGGGACAAGTTGGAATTCCTCCGTACTGTCTAGACTGGGTGCGATCATATGGACTTGCTTTGCTTTTGCAAAGGCCTGGTTGGAGTTATTGGGGTCTGCCTGCTGGATCGAATGGAAGCCTTGTCCTTCTTCATCTTTCCTCAATCGAAATCACGGACGCACCTTGCTGCGGGTGTATTTCTCATCGAGCGTTTTGTAATACTCGAACATGCTGGGCTCGCCAGATTCAAGAACTTCTGATGGGACCCATTCAGCCGGCAACCCGTTGACCAATCGTCCAGTTGCTTCATGGTCCTGTAGCCTGTTGTTGCGGGGAGGAGCTTGAGACATGTTGGTCGCGATATGTAGGTCAAATATGTGGCAGTGGTCAAACAAGAGTGCTGTTCATACGAAGTTTGAGTGCTGGGATAAGAGGGCTTCCGCAAAGACTGTGTGTGAGAGGAATGATTGAAGTTCGATAGTTAATCTAACACATCTCTGCAAGAATGGGACTGAGATGGGTAGGAGATGTGATGTTTGTTGTATGAGAGAGAGAGAGTGTGTGCCAGCCGTCAAGGTGCCAGCTACATACAGTAGGATTCTGACTGCCCACCTAACTTACTTACCTTAAGGTACTTATCTAGGCAGGTAAAAAGGCCAAGAAGGCCGCACTAGACGTCGGTTCAACGTTAGCGCAGCAGGTAGCTGTATTCTAAAGAGGTACCTACATAGGTAGGTAGATTAGGTTGTAAACCCAACCGGGCTTCTCTCCTCTAGTCGTTCTTTTGTATAAAACATATTAGGTCTGTTGTCTAGATAGTCAGGTCTCTGTAAGTAAAAGACTGGTTTGGCTCATAAACGTCTCAAGTCAATTTCATAGAATCGCAATACCGTATAAGTGATGTAGGGGTACAAATGTTGTCCGACAGCCGCCAAAACCGTGCATGTCCCGATGTGTCTGCAGATGCAGGTGTGCACCCCTGAGCACCCCTCACTGCAGTGAAGCTTTTTTAGCGATGAGGCGAACTGTAAGCATCGTCAACATCGACGACCTGCAGAGATCAAAAAATCCGTCGCCCGTCTGTCCTTTCCCCCCTCCCCCCTTATTTCTTCCTTGGGCCGAATCTCATTTGTCCTCGTGACTATGGCCATCTCCCATTATCCTTTTGATACCCTTGATCCCCAGCTATCCGAGATCGACTCTTCTACTTCCACCGTGCTAAGCTAGCTCACTTCAGGTAATAAGGTAGTGCCGCGCGAAAGACAGGTCCTCCTTCGCTAAGAATGGTTTCAGCCATCCTAAGAATAGTGCTTTTTACGGTTTGGCCTGCAGGCAGTACAGTTACATCGGCCCATGTCAGCGCTTATCATCAATGACAGCCTGGCTCTCACAGCCGCAGAATGCCACTTTATTCCGCTAACAGTTATATAAGCATTCAATCCTTGCACCTAAATATGATTAAAACCCTCCCTGCTAAGCAAATTGCGAGCTGAGGCACAAAACGTAATTTCTCACTACCCCCGAAGCCATCAGTACTTTGATTGTATATCACGATTCCAAATCAGGACGCGGCTTTTTTCAAGTTGGCACGTTGGAAATCAGTGCTTCAATTTATACAAAGACAAAATGATGGGTACCGAAGTAATGCCTCGGACAGGTACGAGTATGTGGACAACGAAGACCAGTGATATGTCATCAAGT
Source organism: Xylaria sp. MSU_SB201401 (assembly GCA_002288965.1). Lineage (NCBI taxonomy): Eukaryota > Fungi > Ascomycota > Sordariomycetes > Xylariales > Xylariaceae > Xylaria > Xylaria sp. MSU_SB201401. The sequence continues at coordinate 33,506 of NPFG01000314.1, forward strand.
TTGCCCTCGACGCGCGAGGATCGCGTAACTGCTCTTCGTATGGCGATAAAGGAAGGAAATGTAGAACGGCTGAGGTTTCTGCTACGCCAACCAGACAGTGACCAAGACGTCATTTCCCGCGTCGTCGATGAGAATGGAGACAGACAGACCTTTCTCCATCTAGCTATAATGGAAGGACGTGCACACAGCGCTGAAATCGTCGGTGAGCTCATTGAGCATGCCACAAACCATGATGGGTACGTTAATACGAAGAACTACCTCAACGAAACTGCCCTTCACTACGCAAGTATGTGGAAGAACGTCCCAGAAAACTCCCAGATTGTGAAGCAGCTCCTCGACGCTGCCAAGGACAAGAATGCATATGTTACTGCAACAGGTGTCTATGGGAGAACTGCATTACACTATGCAAGTCGATATGGAAATCCTCAGGCTTTACAACAGCTTATTGATGCGGTTACGAACAAGGATCAATATGTCACTGCAACAGATAATGACGGGCGCACCGCACTTCATTACGCAAGCGAACATGGACGTGGCCAGGTTATAGAGCAGCTTTTCAACGTAGCCAAGGACAAGAATGGATATGTTACAGCGACAGACAACGATGGCTACACTGCGCTTCATTACGCAAGCGAAGGGAAAAGTGATTGGGCCGTAAAGCTGCTTATTGACGCGGCTACGAACAAAAATGAGTATGTCACCGCAACGGACGAAGATGGGTACACTGCGCTTCACCATATAACCGAGCGTACAAATCCTAATATCGTGGATCTCCTGATCGACCAGGCCACGAATAAGAACCTTTATCTGAGTAAAAAGGACCCGGAGGAGGGGAAAACATCCTTTCATATTGCAGCTAAAATGAATAACCCCAAGGTTACGGAGCGACTTGTCAAGAAAGCTACGGACATGAATATGGATGCCTTTCTCGCGATCAAAGATGCGTCTAATGACACAGCTCTACACACCGCAGTATCTGCGAATTCAACCGACGTTGTGAAAGCCCTCCTTGACGGGACCACGGATGCTCAATATTGTATTAACCTCCCAGGTAACCATGGCAGAACTCCTCTTCATCAAGCGGCATATTTCAATTACTGTGGTAGTGCTCTACTACTACTGTTAAAGGGGGCTGATCCAGCCCTTAAAGATGCCGATGGGAAAACAGCATGGAATCTTGCATATACCCCAGGAGCTGAACAATATGAGGTTCTTGTTACTCTAATTCTTACAGAAAAAAACTTTAAACTGGGTCTACCACAGCTTTCTCACTCGTATATGAAAACGAACAGCGTAAGGGAGCACGAACCCCACAGAGTATAGAATTAACAACGCTGACATGCTATTGCGCAGATGTTTAACATCTATGTATGTACCTGTGAGAATTGATATCCGACACATTGTTTATTAACGACCTTGTTAGATGATTATCTCATATTTAGCTTACCATTTGACAATCGACCCGGCATCGCCCAGGATGATTCGTGGTCCAACCGACTACATTACTGTGAAAGGTATTGAGACCATGGCTGCCATCGTTCGTCAAATTCGGCAAGAATTTCAGGAAAACCAGGACGCCCCGCCACATCTCCGGACAAGAGAGCCCTCCTGTATTTCGCAGATCCTCGACCTCTCTAGACCTATAAATACCACACTCGACTTCGTTTCACTTGTGGTAAGCTATTACAAGCCCTATCTATACTTTGGGCTGTCGCTAATTACACCAGATACCTTTCCTTTATATCGGCAATCGGTCTATTACGGAAGCACGGGAGGAGAAACACAAAGACCTGACCCGAGAACTAGTGAACTGTGTTTCTAATGATGATATCCCTGTGGAGGGTTTCTTCGAGACCCATACTCCAATCACATTGGATGAGTATAGCAATCCAGCCTTACCCCAAAGAATTCTTGCTCTGCGCAATAAGGATCAAGTACTAGGGCGCTACGAGAAATCTACGCTGGAGAGCAACGATCCTAATGACCCTACAAGAGAACCGAATGTCAAAGACAATCCAGGACTACTGGGTGAATTATGGGAGCTTGCGAGGTTCTATACGAGAAAGCTTCTGTATCTGAAAAATCCCGAAAGTCAGGAAAATCTCAACCCTGAACACCTTCCCGCCACTAATAACACTCCCACAAAGATAGTTATGGTAAGCCAAGCCTGGGTATGGAAGATTGGCCCCCACATCATCACACCTGATCCCAAGATGGCGGGTTTGGATCTACCGGGTGATCATTGGGATGATCTACATGCTATCGACCCAATCGTGTTCATCACTCTGCTTTTGGGAAAGATCGTGGAACGCTTCGATGCGCCTGGGCAAGGAGGAAATGGCCTACTTCTGAGGACATATGAGAATGCTTTAGTTATTATCTCAGAAGAGGTCAACCAGTATACGAAAGATGCACTCGTTGAGGACATTGATTTAGACCAGGAAAAGTCCCTTTTCCACCAGATCAACGATCTCAGGGAAGAGCTTTCCATGATCAAATCAGTACTATCTGAACAAGAAGACGTGTGGAATGAGTGGATGAACGTAGCACGACCAAATGGCGGCGCGTATCAGCCACGACACTCCAAATTGAAAAACCCAAGTCAGAAGAAATTCATCGAATTCATAGGATTGGAGGGTACAGAAGATGAGATCATTGCGGGACAAGATCGGAGGACTCGGGCAAAGTTCAGCAAATACAACCGGCGAATCACGAAGATCGAGGAAGATGCAGAGAGGGTCGAGCACAACATTTCCACGAAACTAGAACTCACGCAAAAGCACGCCACTATCAAAGAAGCACACTCAACAGCCATTCTAAGCGCTACAATCTTCGGATTCACCATCATCACGGTCATCTTTGCTCCCTTGTCATTCATCGTCGCTCTGCTTGCGCTACCCATCGACCAGTTCAAGGAAGGCAAATACGGGGACGACGATGTGTTTTCGTCCAGCTACATCGGCAAGTGGGTTGGTAAGGTCATCTGCCATATGCCCAGCATAGATGTCTCGCTAACTAATAGCTCTAGCCACTACCGAATTTGTCTCGATTGCTATAACGTTGACATCGATGTGGGCTGCTCTAAGGTTTGCGGACCTTCACATATGGGGGAAAAAAGGGTTGCGCGAATCAATTCGGCGCAAGGCCGGAGATCTTCGTACAATAGAGAGAGACCGGAAGGTGGCAGGCGACATGGGAGCGAAGTATAACTCGCGAGGTTCCAATCGTAGGCCGGATCTAGAGCAAGGAATTGGCACAGCCAAGTCACCGACCAACGCGTCTTAGGCATGGTTCCTACTCCAACCCTTAGGAGTCTTCACCTCATATTGGCACATATAATCAGGGGGCGAGGTTAGGTTGGCAGCAACTCTCAGGTTAGATCGGCAGTACTCACCCCTTAATACACCTACCTTCCGACTGACATGTTCTTGTGTATAGGAAGCTCTCATAAAATGATTACGCATGGATCTTGAGCTGCTGGCTATGTCAAGAATATCGTGCAGACAGAGCCAATAAACAGATATCTCGAGCTTAATGGCTGCCGGAGCAACGGTGCACCGTTTGACATGAGTGACTTGACTGAAATGAACGATTATATCAAAAAGGCAGCCTCGAGCTGCTAGCATCCCATGAGCTTTTGCGGTACACTCCCGCTAGATAAAGGAGGTGTAGTCAGCCAAAGAATGAAGGTCTACGAGGGTGGGGAATCTGCGCGCAGTGAACTCGAGCATTCTACCAATAGTAACACGCGGAAATCGTCAGACCACAGGGTATGCAGTTGCAGAACGAGCCGCTAACACCATCTAGGATACCATCGCTAAGATCGAAAAGGAGATTCCTATGTAGTTATTTCAGAGTCTCATATCATGCTAGGGCACCACTATTCGTAGAACAAGGACAGTTGACCCATTCATCACAGTCCAGGCGCGTCCAGATGTCTATCCGTACCTCATGTGCAGGTAATACTATATTGATGATCAGGTGACTGTAATACACACGCAACCCGCAACCCCTCGCTCATGCCGGCAAGTTCCGTAGGGAGGACTGTAAGCATTCGCTTCGAGTCGCCAACAGTGTCCGTCCACGTAATATCGCAGCCTACCTACGTAGCTATATAGCCCGGTCAGCATTACCCTTGGTATGATAGCGCCTAATATTCCTTTGCTTGCTTAACCTCATGCTCAACGTCACGATTAAACCGCCATGGCGCCCCCGATTCTTCAGTATTTCAACTCGCACCTATTCCTGAAGCTACCCATTCCCAGCCAGTCTTTCGCGGGATTAACGATCATCGTTACTGGCGCCAATTCGGGCATCGGTCTGGAAGCTGCTCGTCATTTCGTGCGACTCGACGCGACTAAGGTCATCCTCGCAGTGCGCAATCTGCAGAAGGGCAACGAGGCCAAAGAATCTATCATCGCGTCAACTGGTAAAGAAGAGAGCATCATTGACGTCTGGGAACTCGACCTCGCGAGCCGCACTTCGGTCGAAGCCTTCGCTGCGCGCGCCAACAGCCTCGAGAGACTAGACATCGTAGTAGAAAATGCCGGTGTACTAACGCACGACTTTATCCTCGCCGAGGGACATGAACAAATGATCACAGTCAATGTCATCAATACAATCTTCCTAGCCTTTTTACTTCTTCCCAAACTTCGCAGTACCTCTACTCAACTGAAGAAGGAGGTGGTGTTGACGTTCACTGGATCCTTGACGCACTGGCTTGCTGGGTTCCCTGAGCGAAACAGCGCAAATATTATTCAAGAGCTAGACAATAAGGACAAGGCAGATATGAGGCAAAGGTGAGGAGCCGACGAAATGGGAATAGTCATGCTATATCCGCACTTAACTGACATGGTTCATATAGATATGTCTTATCCAAACTGCTGGAGCTCTTGGCGTTTCGCGAGCTAAGCGAGGCAGTAGCGCAATCCTCTAAGCCCGGCGACATCGTTGTTTCTATGGCGAACCCCGGGTCCGTAATATCGAACCTAGATCGAGAAGGCCGAGGACTTAGAGGCCACACCTGGTCAGTGTACGTCCGAGTAGTTGGTCGCACCGCCGAGGAAGGATCAAGAACCATAGTGCATGCTGCTCAAGGAGGGCGAGAAACGCATGGACAATATCTGGACGACTGTAAGATTGGCAGGTATGAGTTTCTGCCATGTTTTGCCGTGCGACACTCAGCTTACAGTATGCTCTTATAGGGTTTCCGACTTCGTCAACAGCAAAGAAGGGCATGATGTCCAGAAGAAGTTCTGGGGAGAGCTTACAGCTTTGTTGGAAGAAAGACAGCCCGGTATCACGAAGGATCCCTGAAGACATGTTTCGGACACTGTTGGGAGATAATTCATTTCACTCACCACAGGAGATGGTATCTAGAGAGCTTTGAGGGAGAATCGATCCTTATTTGGAGGTGGAAATCACAGTTTTATATCACCACCCTACTCGACGTAGAAAATGCAGAATGCACTTTATGGTTCAACACCTAACCTCATCTGGGGTCAACTATACTATCAATACACTATCGGAATTGTAGCACCCAGATAAACCGATCTTCAGGATTCTGGCGTATAGTAAGCAAATACATGCTGAACATCTCACAATGAGAATCGGTAAAGTCCAAAACATCATCCTTTAGAACGGGATCGACGCGGACCCCGGAGACCAAGCTCCACCTCGAAAAAATCCGAAGTCCGAATGAGCGACACGGCGCGTAGTTAGACAAACCCCATCCGGAATCGCGCGGGACTGCGACTCGATCCACTCACAACGTATCAATATCGCAGACGCTCGCCATTCCCCGGATCTGATTACCCTGATTATCAATCAGTTGGCCTAGTGTAACCGCATCTGATTAGATCATGCAATACCCGGTACGATTTAGCCTACCTTAATCGGTGAAGGAGATAATGTGTGCCGGAGTTAGGTAGTGCTAGGATGAGACTAGAGTGCGCTAATATAACTTCCAATACCTCACGGAGAATCACATTTCGACTGCAATTCGTCACGAGAGACACCTCGCGCTCCGGAATAGCATGGAATAGATATCTTAATTCTAGAACTAGACCCGTACCCCCTGGGCGTGCGTACGTCTCTGTCAAAGAGGAATACTACTGGTGATAGTATTGGCGTCTTTACTAATTCATCATGATGCCCATCCCACCATGAGACCGGGAGTGATGTGGGATTCTAAGTACAGGATGAGATGATCGAACGTGTTTTCGGTCTTCGTCCGCTAGCGGTTGAACTTACAAATCAGCGGCTGAGAAGCGGCGTTTATCAGATCGCGGCTAATTTCAAGAAGTCAGGGATACGTAACCATCACACGAGCAGTTGAATATATAAAGAACTGATGGGATCTCCCCTCATAACTCCTGGCTTTACATCTAGTACAGCATCATCAATTAAATCAATACATTCGTTGCACACCTGGAGTAGCACACCACATCATAGCATCTTAAAGCCGACCGCTCTCATCTATCCATCCATCTCTCAACCACCCAACATGGCACCAATAAACACAGCAGCATACTACCCCTCAGATAAAGCGCCCGCGTTAGAACTCTCCAGTGCGCCCTACCCAACCCCCGAACCCAACGAGATAATCATCAAAGTCGCCGCAACAGCAATCAACCCAGTCGACAAGAAGATCCAAGAAGCCGGGACCGCCCTCTTCCCCTTCCTAACCTACCCTCTGGTCGGCGGTCTCGATGTCTCTGGCACTATAGTAGAAGTCGGCCCCTCCACTCCCACTTCCACCTCCTCCACCTCCACTTCCACCAAATTCTCCCCCGGCGACCGCGTTCTCGGTTTCCCATGCGACTTCACCTCGCGCACAGGCGGCTTCCAAACCTACGTAGCAGTCCCCACCTCCCTAACAAGTCTCATCCCACCACAAATCACACACACCGAAGCCTCCACGCTCCCCTCCGGCATTGCAACCGCCGCAGAAGCATTATACAACTACCTACACCTGACACCACCTACTTCCCCACCTCGTCCGCGCAACGGGAAAACAGTCCTAATAGGCGGCGGAGCAAGCGTCGTCGGCAGTAACGCGATTCAGCTGGCCGTAGCATCCGGGTACGAAGTAATAACCACGTCCTCCCCCCAGAACTTCTCACACTGTAAATCCCTCGGCGCGTCGCTAGTCTACGATTACCACGACGCCGAGCTCGTTTCCAAGCTTGTTTCCGCTTTCACCTTCACGGACCCAGCACACCCAAGGCGCGAGTTAGCAGGTTCTTTCTCCGCCTTGGAAGGGAGCAACGCGCCCCTTTTCCAAACCGTTCAAGCCGTGAAATCTGCGAGCGGGAGTCAGAGTCAGGATCAGGCTCAGGCTCAGGCAAGCAACAGCGTCGCATGCGCGATCTTATTCAACCCAGACAATGTTCCAGAGGGTGTAACCGCAGAGATGATCCACGCGTACCACATCAAAGAGACGCCTCTCGCAGAAGCTATCTACGGGATTTTCTTGCCCGCGGCCCTGGCGAGCGGGGAGTATAAAATCGCGCCCCGGCCCCGGGTCGTCGGACACGGGTTAGAGGATTTGCAAACGGGTCTTGATATCATCGGGGAGGGCGTCTCGTGTCAGAAATTAGTTGTTACGCTTGGGGAAGAAGAGTGAATTATCTGCTTACCTACTAACTACTGACTAGAAGTAGCTAGATAGATAGATGGTTGGATGATGTTGTATGGATAAAAGTTCTCCTCCAGTATTATTCCAAATCACACGATTATTGAAATAAAGGAAGCATATGATCGAAATCATATCGTGTATGCGTGACAACATATGAGCTACAAGCCCCCTCTGTCAGAAGTGGAAGGCGGTTATACAACGCTTCACAGGTTGTTGACTGTATATAAGACCCTTCACCCCACCTGTTAAGGTGGCTATAACTTACACTTCTAGATAACTGATGGGACATACGTGTACTACTCTTGATACTCTCTCCTCTGTTCCGCCACGTATATGATAGTAAGTCAGTCGCAGTTATTTGATCAAAAATCGATCGATCGATCAATCAATGCAATCATATGCTGTAGAGTCATGGACTGAAGATGAGTGGCGTAATGCTGGTAGTTGGCTTGTTTGCACGACGAAGAGCCTTGTTCATGTATACACTGCTCCAAGCACGTGGTTGACCGGGGAGTCATTGAAATAACATCAAGACAGATGGTTGGAGTAATACTCAGAGTGGGTATACTTGGTTCTCTCCACCGCTGACATGAAATGAGAATTACTATTGCTCTCATAAAAAGCAAAATAGGAAAAGAGGACAACATCATTGCAGAGTGGGACAAGACTTATCATTAAGTAGGTAGGCATTTGACAGTTTAAGTATCATAAGAGTGAAAAGTGTCGTATTTGCGTGGTTGACCATATCCATCTATTTTAAGGTATCAATCATTACAAGATATCCGCAACCCAAAGGACATCCCAGTCAGAAACCCCCAAACCAGCTCCGATGACTGAGATGCTCAGCAGCCAAGTTAAAGATTAGTATCCGGAATCGCAGCCACCTGGGCTAACTCCATTTTCGTCGGTTTTTGTTCCACCCCAGGCCTGAATGATATCGCTTATATCGTAAATGCGACAACCTAATGACAAGTGTGCGAAAATAAAACATGTATCCAGATGGAGAAGTGATAAATGGTTTGCCAATATCGCAAAGTATTAGATGGGGAATGCAGAGGCCGATGGCGGTAATGGCCTACTCGCTTCCGTAGAGTTAAAAATGTTAAACCAACAAAGATTTTTCGCTGTACCAGACACGGACAATCAATTGTCAAAATTAAGGTATGGCGAGTTTGAGGATCAGTAGGGGGAGCTCGATGAAATGGAACGAATAGGAATCAAGTCTTCGAAGTAGAAGACCGAATCGAAGAGGGGAATACTGAAATCATGCGGTCAAGGGAACCACCAAAGCAAGAGGTATATATGCCCGCAACGCCAGATAAATGAGAACCTAGGAGAGCAACAAAGGAGAATCTAGTTGGGTATATATGCCGTTGTCGAGCTGAGCGAGCGCCAGCTCACGGCCACGAGATTATGCTGATGATGTAGCAGATAATCAATGGTGCGGCATGTGTTCTGGCGACAGACTCGAATGCTCAACGGGGTCAAATTGCACCAACTGATTCATGTCTAATTCTGCTTGGCTAGGCTCGATAAATGCTGGCGAGTGAGGGTGCATAGGCAAGTTAATCGTATGTTTCGAGTACATTTCGTTCAGGCTATGACCATCGTCCGAAATGGCGGATTCACCCATGGGATACAGGTCAGCCGAGGCAGGCCGCTGCATCATGGCGAGAGGAGGTGACTGCTCAACAATAGCGGGGTCACCGTGCTGGCTACCATAGGAGAGTGGAGACGCAGGCGGCGCCACTTGGGGCATCGGCGAAAGGAAGTTGCCGCTATATGGCGTGTGAACAGGGAGTGGAGTGCCTTCAGGAGCCTGGGAGAAGAAGTTGGGACTGGAGTATTCCGAAGGCGCCGTGGTCGAAGCCGAGAGCGGGTATTGTCGCAAATCCATGCCGAAGGTTGCCTGTGTATCAATACGCAAATGCGATCCGGGATTCAGCGCTTGAGGCTGCTGGGGTATGGGAGCATAGATGTTGGGGTTATGAGGGTGAGGCTGACTCTCGCCTGGGTGTTGAATGTAGAATGATGGCATAGGGGTCTGGAACATGGCGAAGTCGACAGCTGAGGGAACTGAACGACTGCGCTGGCGTTTATGGCCAGGTCCACGCAGGCCTTGAGGCATGGAGTTAATTCCCCACTGTGATTCCTGGAACATACCAACGTGAGGTGGGCCAAAGTTGGGCTGTGAAGACGGGCGGTTTGTGGGTGAGACGGGTGCTGATACAGACAAAGCATGGCTCATATCGAAAGGATTTGTGTTGTGGCGGTTGGCAAAGGACTCGAGAGAGACTAATTTGGCTAATTGGCCGCTGAGAACCTTGGGATTACCACCGAGATGGTGAACGTAGCAGTTGGTGGCCTGCTGATCCTCAGTGAAATCGCCGCATTGGAAGAAACCATTTGAATTGGGAGACGAGTCCATATAGAAATTGGGCGGTCGGTTCAATTCGATGACAATTCCGCCTAGCTTGCCATCTCCCTCGGCATTCTCGAGGAAGATGTTCTTGATAGCACTGAAATGATACTCGATCTTGTAGCCAGCCTGATCGTTGTTGATGTAGTAAGTCATGGTGCATTTCTCCGGAGAGTAGAAGATGATGAGGTCCATCGTATTCTGCCCAACGCGCATCCACTTTCCAATGCTCAAAGACCGGCAAGTCAAGTGGTGAATCACTACACGGTTGTCAGAAAAAACAAGACAATACGTCACGAGTTTATAAATGGTGACAACTCACAGACTTTGCCTTGTCCACCTTGGTCGCCGCCTAGCATCATGGAACCATATGGCATCAAGCCAGTACGTCCCATGTAAGGTCCGCCAAGGCCCTTGCCAGACTCCATTGCTTGCATGGCAAGATAGGCACGCATGGACTCGGGAATGGAGTCAATATCCTCGCCACTCTCCAAACTCTTCTTGGCCAGGAGCTTAATCTTGGCACGTCTAGGGAGAGCGAGTTAGTAAAAGCGTAGCACGGAATGGAAATCATCGACATACCGATTCTGGAACCAAATCTGGACAGACCTTTCGGTCATGTTGATTTCTTCGGCTATCCGTTCGCGCACAGTTGCAGTGGGGGTCGGGTTCTTGTTAAACTCGAGCTCAAGAGTGGTGAGCTGGTCCTGGGTTGCCCGCTGACGCTTCTGGTTCTTCTGCTGCTGGGTCAAGGTACTCTTTCGAGGAGGGCGCTTCGAAATGTTGCTTGGAGTTTGACCAGAAGCAGTCGACTTGGGCGAGGGGGATTGGCTCATCTTGGTGCCTACGGATCCAGCGGGCGTGAGGCTGGATGGCTCAGGAGTCGAATGGGTGCCCATTGGAGTATCGGACATAGGGTGCTCCATCTTGAGCGGCATTTCCATCGCCAAATCCATTTCTTAGGCAGTCTCTATATGCCAGGATGTGTTTGGCTGATAAATTGCTGGGTGACTAGGACGTAGCAAGGTATGACTGGGCTCTAATATCTAAACCGTAGCAATTTAGAGTCACAGAGATGGCGTCCAAGGGGAACACTGAAAGAAATATATAAAAATCTGTAGTGAGTTGTTTGAAGGAGTGTCGTTCCGTATCTTCGGCGTAAACAGTCGAGAACGGTAGAAAATGCGTAGCTCGTGACGCGTCGGTCCCGCGTAGTCAACTGCGGGTGTGGTTATTCTATTGTTTGATGCTAGTGATGCAGCCAGTGTAAGCTCGGGTTGAAGTTCGAAGTCGAAAAAGTCGGACACGAAAATCGAGGGCCGGTCAACAAGCGATGGACGCGTCTTCGCGATGGTGGAATAATGAAGCCTAAGGAATGAAATGGACCCGAAAGGAGTGACGGTGTCCGTAATGGCTACAAAGAGCTAAAAGGAACGTGGAGGGGAAAAGTGAAAGGAAAGAAAAAAAAATAGAATTGCCGAAAAAGGTCGACGATACTGGCGGCGTAGAATAAAGATTGACAGATACGAAGAAACGGAGGAGAAGGGGAGGAGAGGGAGGGGGGAAGGGCCAAAGAAAAAAAGCCCTGGGCCGCCCTGGGCCCCGTGAGTTGGCGGGAAAGGGAGCCTGTGAGTGGACGGGCCTGTTCGGGCTGGCCCAACTGTGTAGGACACCACCAATACTAGTACAGTAGTGTACAGTACGGGGCGGTACAGGCGGATAGCGCCAGGCCAGGTACACAGCGCTCGGGGTTAGTGTACCTGCACTACTGCACTGCTGCACTAGTATGCTGTTGTACCTGCAGTAGTCGCTATTAATGCTTACACTAGCAGCACCTTTAAACTTACCTAAGGTAGATACTGATGTACACTATCTCATACCTAGCCACTTACATAGGTGCAGTAAATAAGTTATACGTTGACCAGTATTTAGGTACAAAAAGCAGAGCACATAGAGTAGATAGGTAGATACCTGCTGTAAGTATCTGCCTAGCTGGTCGCATGATTGGCTTTCTGGGGGCTTTGAGGCACCTGGGTAAGGTACCTCGTCTCCGACCTCTCTGACCTCTCTGCTTGTTGTTGTATGTAGTTGTAAGCGGTCAGGTGTGCCCACGGTGGTGTGAACGGGGCCCATGCACAGTGCATCGAGCCATTTGTCTGTACGGTCCTAGCTGACCACCACCAGTTTTGGTCAGTGGGTGGTGGGGGCCATTTGGTGCAGCGCAGAGAGGGCAGGCAGGAGCCATCGGACATCTGCGAGCTGGGCACAGTGTAGGTACTCTTGTCCATCAAAGCAGGCACGAAAGGATTCCGTTCTTCCCGCCCCATTGCCCTTGCCCTTCTTAGGTCACAGTGGTCTGGATTGCTCAATGCCCCAAAGATGAGGATACCTAAGGGTACCTGGGATAAGTCCTAGACAAACGGCTCTATCAGTACAACTAAGATGCAGTCATTGTATGCTTATGTACCTGCATGCTGCCTGCATAGAAACAAAAGGTAGACTAACCCAAACAGGTCTGGCTTGATGCAGGTATCACCAAGCGAGAAGAAACTCTAACAGCAGTATGCAGCACCTGTGTACATATCGATAGTAGGTAGGTGCTTACAACTAGGTACTGTAGGTACGCTGCAGCAACAGATGCTAGTGCTAGTTGAAGAGGTAGATGTAGGCAGGGTTGGCAAAATCAGTACTAATAGTATTTTCAACTTTTCTTGTTCTTTAAATAACTTTATAACTATAATACCTACAGTCATATATAAAATACCAACCTATAGCCTTTTTTGCAAAGATTTTAACGGTTATTTTTTTATAATTTTAAAATCAGTATATGCTGAGTAATCGCATTAGTACTGATTTTAGTATTTTATTTAGTACTAATGTACTAATTTTGGTACTAATGCTAATTACTAAGCCATTTCTTATTTTAAAATTATAAAAAAATAACCATTGGAATCCTCAAGAAGGGGGCTATAAACTGGTACTATATACAGTATTATAAACATTGTGGTTGCAGAGTTATAGCCAATACTAACGAATACTAATTGTACTATTAGTACATACTAATTGCCAACCCTGGATGTAGGTAGGTACACCAAGTAGGAAGGTACTGTACGCGTCGAATCTAGTGGATTGCTCAGGCACTAGTGTACCCGTGTCGTACAGTACACTAGATTCCACTCTCAGCACTCCTATTCGCCCAAAGGCCTACTGTAACACTTACAAGCCGTATAGTCGCATTTGCCCGACTTCTCCTCTCATCACACTTTGTCTGTTTCAACCTGGCCACTGGAATTGTTGTGGCCGTTTGTCGTTATCGTTGTAGTTTCGATCCCAGTATCTCTATGGCTCTCCCGCGATTGTTTGCTCTCAAATGTTCACACAAACAACTTGATGCACCGAGCGCGGCTTAGTTGACGATCTACAGCACATCCCTACTGTACTCAACGCAGGGCCACGGAGCTGACGCCTAGGGGAATCCCTAAGCTTACATGGATGGTCTACACTGTTATCTAAGTATTTATCCAAGGCGGTAACAGGCGAGGTCGTGCAAGAAATAGTAGAGACCACCCCCCAACCCACCCATATCACCCACAACACCTACGAAAACAGCCACTTTTTAAAGCTATTCAGACTACTTAATGGCCGGTGTATTGACTTTCAGC
>NPFG01000315.1:0-47074 GCA_002288965.1 Xylaria sp. MSU_SB201401
TGGACGACTTTATAAAACTATACTAAAATTAGGCTTTAGAGTTATAAAAAACTAGCTTATAAGCTAAAAAGGTATTATAATATTTTAAATTGCAATAAAAATAAGTAGCTATTTTTGAGCTTATTAGGATTTTAGTAATAAAATAAAGTACTTTAGATACTAAAAATAGTATAAAAAATATAAGACCTTAGTAAAGATAGATCTTTTATAATTTTGCTAAAGTTTTTTAAGGTTGCTATAGTTTTTAAAAGATAAGCTTGCAATATCTCTATAAAGAACTAGAAAAATAAGGCTTTTAAAATAGAAATTAAGCATATATGTTTAAAAAAGTACTAAAAGGTCTTTAACCTAAATTATAAGTTTATAATAACTATAGAGATCTTTAATATTATTAAAGAAACTGCTAGAAACGAAGCTAAAGACGTTAAAGAAAATAATCGTGAAGTTATTAAAGATGAAGGCGTCAAAAATAAGGACGCTAAATTAGCTAATTTTAACTATATTCCCTGCTATCTTTTTATAAGATCTGGTTGCTAGATATGAGTACTAAATAGATACTTTAATTAATTAGCTATTTAGCTATATATTGATATATTTTGCTAGTTAATTAAGCTATTGGTTGATTATCTATAAGGGGGTTAAAAAAGAGTAATATATATGGGACCTGTTGTTTTTGGTATTGCGCTAAGGGGTGTGTTGCGCTAAGGGGTTATGGATGGTATTGATGCCTAGTCACTGCCGAGTACCAAGTTATCCTTTTTGCCTAGTAGCGGCACATGATCAACGACCCCGGTAAGATAGACAGATACTAGCCCGCTATCGCAAACGGGAGACCTCCGGATGCACGTATTACGCCATGAGCCTACATTTCCTTCAAGGGAACTTAAGCCCAGGACGCGGCTATCGCGATGACCTCGTCTCAAAACACAATTTCCAGCAGCGAAGACAGCCCTCATATCCTGCTAAGTCATTGGCGACCAACTCTCTAGAAACCACAGACGTCATACAAGCGTAGATGTAGCTCCGTATTACAAGGTGCTGAATACTCGTACGCTGTCTTGGTTGCACAGTTCTGTCGTCTTACTTATTTGAGACTTATCGAAACTGAAGCTCTTTAGCTCTCGCTCATTTGAGACGTGCTGGCGAAACTCGGAAGTTGGGAGCCCCGACCCAGATGTATATAGAGTCAAGTTATCCGGCAGGGCTACAAGCGATCTAATTAGACCTTGAAGGACCTAGGCATACATAGATGATTTCTCAATTGAAGCCATATTTCAAACCCTGAATCCCAGCCCTTGTTACAATCCGCGAGCGCTCGCATCGACACTCTTGCTTTTGCCTTCGCCTTCACGGCCGCCCTTTACACCACCCATGCATTATCCCAATTCGTAATCGTCTTTACCCTCGCCCCCGTCATGAACGGTGACATCGTCATCCGCTCAATATCTATAATCACTCCTGATTAAAAAGCCATCGGACAAGCCTACCAGGCTATTTAGGACCAGTATCGAAGACTTCTAATATCTTGTAAGCAGCATCCGACGCTCCACCCAACAGACGGCACGTACGTATTTCTCCTTCGTCAACTCGGAGAGAATTGGTTATTTGTCCACTTTGAGAACGAGTTCCGCACGCACTGGGACGTAGAGGATGCCAACCGGACGCTACGTAATGATCTCAGATAAGTATATATGGAACTCAATCGCATGGCCAGTGACTATACTACGATCTGATCCTTCTGCTGATTTCATTCATCCTTCTTAGCGACTATCGTGTGGTAGTTATCTGACCACACTTGTTGCGATTAGTGCCAAGACGACTCTTTGAATTATCAGACAAGGATTCGGCCTACATATTCATAATAGAAAAGGCGTATGTCAAGCTACTCTTAGGTGACTATGAAATAGGTCAAATAAGTTTCCTATGCCAGGGCATCTAGTTACCCAGCAGTAAGACCAGCATACATGCCTTGTGTGTTCCCCAGGTCACATAAAGGCCCCAGGCCCTCAAATGCAAAAAAGGAAAACTGAATATTCGAAGCCATTAAGGCCTGCACCTTATATAATACATTCGACTCAGTCGTTATCTATCAGAGACTCTTCTACTACCACTTAGTACAGCGCCTTCACCTGAGACACGTCCCTCTGCACACCAGGCACACGTACTAGTCATAGAGCTTCGAGCCGTGCTGCACAGTGTAAAAAACTATCACCCGAATGCTCAATGCATTACAGTAACGCTGCAACGTCCCACTGCATTTCCCCGGGCCCCGGGGGACGTTGAAAGCAGCGAAGACGTGGAACAGCGCATCGTGCTGGCGGTTGGAATGTTGGTTAAAAATAGGTACAACGCCAAGAGGACCTTGCAGAGCTAATACCACACTAGCGCCACCACCCCTTCCACCAATAATAACCAACAACCGACAACTTCGTGAGACTCAGATCAATGACCAGTTGCATCCGACACGCGCCCCAGCTTCTTGACCATGGTCGGTAGAGCATCATCAACAGTCATCGCAAAGCCGCAGTCTCTCTGGCTGAAACGACCCCGGATATTATCCCCATTATTGGCCCCAGCGAACTCGTTCTCTTCTTCATCGTCCTCATCAATGGCCCACGCCATCGACAGACCCGTCGAAGAGGAAACCTTACCGGGTGACCGGCTGCGGTATTTTCACCAGACACACCCCGGTGAGGTACTGGACGGCAGATTCAAAACCATCGTCAAGCTCGGTTACGGCACTAGCTCTACCGTATGGCTGGCAGAGAATATCAAATTGTAAGTAAGCATCGTTAATCCAGGACAACTATAATCTATCATACACAATTTAACATTAGTGATAGCAAATGGTGGAAGAAGTCGACAGTGCCTCGCTATGTCAGCATCAAGATTGCAGCTAGTGATATACATGCCACGCGGGAGGCGACTATAAATGCACAGCTCCTCAGCTCCAATACCGAGCCGTCACATGATGGTTTCGCCTTTACCCGCACGCCTGTTGATGAGTTTCAGTTGCAAGGACCCGAAGGAGCGCACTCTTGCCTCGTTTATAAGCCTATGCGAGAAACCCTTTTTCAGCTCCAGCGCAGAATGCTAGGTCAGAAATTTGTCTTACCTCTGTTCCAGTTCTACACTTACTGCCTCCTCGAAGCTCTCGATTACTTGCACACGAGATGCCATATCATCCATACAGGTAAGTAGTGATTACATGTCTGTGAAAATCGCTGCTAGCTAATTAACCATTGCTTGTTTGCTAGATATCAAGGAAGACAATGTCCTAGTGGGCTTTGAAGATGATGCTGTTCTAGCAGACTTTGTCAAGTATCATAAGAGAAATCCATCGCCCAGGCATGTCCGAGCCGAAGATGGCCGAATAACTTACCTTTCGCAGAGCGACTTTGGTCCTTTGCGCGGCCTGAGGTTAATGCCTGTGCTGGCCGATTTCAATCTCGCTTTCCCTGGGTTAGGCGAGCATCACGGCCACATTTCCGCTATTCAGTCTCATTACTTTCGAGCCCCAGAAGTGCTGCTCGGCTGTTCATGGTCATATAGTGTCGACATTTGGAACGTCGGTCTGCTCGTAAGCAAATTCTCTCTCACCCTAACACTGTCGTCTGTTAGACAGAATCTTCCTAATAATAACGAACAATTATGAACATGAATAGATGTGGAATCTCTTAGAAGACATTAACCTATTCGGACGCCCGGCTGGCGAAGACGGAGAGTACGACGCACATGTTCACCTCGCCCAGATGGTTTCCCTCCTAGGAGACCCTCCCGAAGAACTGATCACAAGGGAGCGTCTCTTTCGAAAAGAAGAGCTACGGACACCCATCTTGAATCATCGGGGTAATAAGACATGCAAGAGCATGAATGAGTACTGGGGTGGTCCTTTCTTTGACGATGACAGTGAGTCACTTACCTAAATAAAAGTCCTTCTGGGTTTTAATGAAAGAAATGCTTACGCCATAGCCGGTGTCAGGCCAGATCTTCCGCAGGGACCTTGTGATTGACGAGAAGAAGTTGGCAGATACGGTGACAGAACTAGATGGTGATGAGAAGGCCAAGTTTCTTGATCTAGCATCTGGTATGCTACAATGGTTGCCTGAGAAGAGGAAGACTGCCAGGGAACTCACACGGCACCCCTTTTTTGAGTCGATAAACAAGACTCGTGCTAAATACAGACAGGACCCCCTGTAAGATCACAGACCTTGTAGATTTAACAACTATTTATGATCTTCGCTAAGATTAACGCCTGACTATGGTTTATCGGGCATTAGCAATTATGCGCAAATATAATAGTTCTTCCGCGCTTATTTCACGGCTAATATTCGCTGTGATCTAATTTGCAACTTGGGTTATAAACTAACATTTCCATGATATATAGTTCTCCATGTTTTCAAAAAATGGTATCGCTAGATGATATTAGAAGTAACCGTTATAGTTATTACCCTATCAAACTGACCAGTACAAGCAACAATACGATGCTCGAGATGGACAACTTATAGTTGTTTAGAAGTTAAAGTCAGAGGCTTAAACTCCCTATGAGGCTCAAATCTATATACACCTAACATATCGCTGTAAGTTTGCCCAAAGGAGGTAGGAGGAGGCCGTGGGAGCCCACCTATAACAATGGCTGGATTCAGGGCTTGGAAATAGCTTCAGACTACAATAATCTACTATGGCTAGCCTAGATCCTTAAATGTTCGATTGGGTCGCTTCTAGCCTTGCAGGCTGGCTTGAGTCTATATAAACAAGTGCCCTCTGGGTTCCTAACCTCCGATCTCCGCGCGTATGTCTCATATAAATGAGGGCTGAATAGCTTCGTTTCACGACGGCGTATGGCCGAATGTGTACGGCCGATGTGTTCACCTAAGCGTGCTTTCAACCGGGCTACACCTTCAATACAGCATACAAGTGTTCAGCGCGTGTAACACCACCACGTCATGTGGCAATCGGCTGTCTGCCTGGTAAGGCTGCCAAGTATGGTTCAACTCCTAACAACAGCTTCAGCTAATTTCCAGCAGATGTGGGGGCGTTATACATTATACACATCACACCGAGACGCCAATTAGGTATAGGCTGATTCCAATTGTATGGCACAGCGCTTCTTACCATCTTCGGATTGGGTACCATTCCATAGGGTCGGACTTCAACAAGGTGCATAGACCAATATGACGACGGCAATATAACACGATCCTCATCACAGCCTCACAGATGCGACATTTACGACTAATAGCGCCCGCTTCTCATGCCCCGTACGATAAGTATTTTCTATACGCAAAACAAGGTCTTCTTCCTGGAGATTGCGGCAGCCTAGAATTGATATTTACGTAACTATATCGGTCGATAACCCACCCTCAAGGGGGTCCCTGAGTAATTGCCACATAGGCGTGGGTTCCTCCCTATCTCTAGCACAGTACCTATGCCTCAATCGAGCCTCAATCGAGCCTCAGTATAACGGACGTATTTTGGGTTTAATCTGATGCAAGCGTAAGACTCGGGTGAGATCATGATCGCATCCCTTGGGGGCTTAACAGCTGACTTATTAGATATGCAACGTTAAAACCATAGGCCTACGCCGTAATGAGATGTAACAATGATGCATAGAACTAACAAGACAAGGCTGCCAACAGCCAATACACGAAATGGAACTCGGGGACATGGGCGGATTGTAGAGAGGCCTTGAGCATAAATAGATGCTAGAGGTGCCAGACTGAAGAGACTGACAGGAAAGATTTCTAACCCAAGCTTTCACGACTCTCAAAGAACCATCAGTCGAATAGAATTTTATCCTGGGCTCCTCTTCGAAGCCCTTGTCTTAAATTCTTACATCTTGCCTCTCACTCACCCTTGCACTATGAAACGGACCTTGGCGCGGTTGAAGGATGTGATCTTCAAGGGGGAGCCCTGAATCGACTGGGCAGAGGATAGGATCCACGAATACCTCAACAAGCTTAAAGACAATTACCCAAACCAATACAAAACAATCAAGCGACTTCCTTATGCCGGTTTTCAGTAAGTATGGGCCCGCATCCCAGCTTTTGTCCGATGTCCAGGCTGATGTTGTTGTTCTTAGCGGCGCTCCCCATGCCACGGAACAGACCGGAGACCTCTATCACGCATCCGCTGCTCTCCGCTGCAACGAGGACCTCAAGGGATCTGGTCTTTCATTGCATGTATACCCTGACGGCATGGTGAGACCGTCTAAGAGCAACTTTCCTACCCTTCAGGTTACACCGGCTACGAAGGAACAGTTGGGACATGACTCCCACTGGCTCGACATTGAATTTCTCGAAAGGGGAAGGAATCATTCGGCGGTGGTAGTAGTAGCAGCGGCAAGGGCAAGGGCAAAGCGGAAGCGAAATCTTCCAAGAGCTCTTCCTCAAAGCAGCACCACAAGCCTGGCGGTAGCAGTAGTAACCGCAACTATACCCAGGACCCAACGACTGGGGTCTTGTACCGCGTAGCGGAGAATGGCTGCACTGTATATTTGGGCCCTGATCACGAGCGGAAATACTTTATTAACCAAGAGGGGGAGCCTGAGTGGATTTAACTACCGACGGTTTACATATTGGTAGATTTTGTTTGCGTTGTTTTGACTTGTGTTGTTTTTTCCATGGACATTCATTTCCATTGTCTACAGTCTACTATCTAGGATACCGATTTATCGTCAGTTACTATACATAGACTCGCTCTCTTTTAGTAAATGTATTAAAGCTCACCTTCGCAGAAGAAGTATCATTTTTACGCAACCGTGCGAAGTTCAGTAGAGTTTCCTCTATATCTCAAGCGTGGGTACTGTCACGCCCCTGACATTCGCCTTTCTATTGTCGCAATCCGTCGCTGTTGCAGTCGAGAGTGTCACAACTAAGATATCATTCCCCTGAATATTCCTGTCAACAACAGCCGTTAGAACTTTGTCATGCCCGCCCTGGTAGTAGACATGGAGAGGTCCTGAGGCGCATGAAAGGACAGTAAAGCATAACGCAGAAATATCGTAAACCGACCGAGGGGAATGGGCAGCTACCATATACTCACAGAGGGTCGTCAGGACGGTAAAAGTGCTAGGGGTTCCTAGGGTCCTTGGAGAGTGGCGGAATAATGCGGGAGTCTGGTTCTTGGTTGTTTTTAGGTCACCAGAGAGCGGGCTTGCTCGACTGACATAAAGACATCCCGCTATCCCACACGCACATATGCCTAGCCGTACCAAGCCGAACGAGGTCTACCACTTAAAATTGGTCTACGAAAACTCGACGGCGCCGTAGACAGTACAAGATTTAATATTTAATACGTATTAGGCAAACGCTTCGGGCGATATGTGAGTTCAATTCCTATGGTAGAAAAATATTGAACCGCGTTTTCCTAAAGCCCTATCGGCAGAGGTAGAGGAACAGATCAAATGACGCCGCGCCGCCTACGCAGACGGGCGGACCACGAGTACATACGTACTTAGGTACTTAGGTACTACTAACTACTGATATAGTGTTGGATACAGCATCAATTGCGCCATTTCATGGCAGCTGTATAATTGAGCCCCAGCTTTGAATGAATATCCTCCCAGAAGCAAGTGAATGTCATAACGTAGCGTCCTACTGCCAGTGTGAATACAAGCTGATAGACTTACAAAGCCGATCCACAAAACGCGGCGACATTCCGCATCTTTGTCAGCGAGATAGCGGAACCCCCAACGTTCAATTTACAAAGATTACAAACCTCTAATGTGTTCATCATCTATCTCTGAACTTGATTGTGTAGCACGATACTTGTTGCTCAAATTTATTAGTGTATATATAGCTTCTATTTGTCCCAGCTTTCGAGTTATTCGCAACATGCCTCATTCTTCACCTGCTCTCACTAGACTTGACTATCTTTACCTGTGTCGACTCGCTTCTCATCTATACCTTCAATACCAAAATGACTTCTCCTGACGCTTACACCACGCCTTTTATGCTGACCAAGAGCATGCACCGGGATGTGTATCCGGCCGTTGACCCTGCCACCAACCCTGCGCTCAATGCGTCCTCAAAAGTCGTTATGATCATTGGCGCCACAGGTGGTCTCGGCTTTGTAAGTCAACATGTCGTAGTCCGCATTGGAATCTTTGGTTTGAGGCTGACTTACTATTAAGGCTACGGCCAAGTCCTGGGGCATTGCCCAGGCAGAGACCATCGTATTGGTTGGGCGCAGTGTCGAAGGATTGGAGAAGGCTGAGAGAGACTTGGCTACCAACTCCCAAGTTTTGACCATTGCGATTGATTTGACACTGTCCGAAAACACAGATATTGTGTTCAAGAAGGTCTTGGACAAGTTCGGGCGCGTTGATGTTGTCGTCAACGCTGCCGGGGCCATGAATGTCGCTCCTGTGGGTACACAGAGCGCTGACGCATGGTGGGAGAACTTTGAAGTTAACGTTCGAATCGCATACAACGTTAGCCATTCGTACGTCACAGTGGCTGGTGGAAAGGGCACCCTCATCAACTTGGTCAGCTTAGCGGCGTCTTTTCTCGCCCCTGCTATGTCTGGATATAGCGCGTCCAAGCTTGCCGTTATTAAGTTGGGCGAATGCCTCGACCTGGAACAGCCACAGCTGCGTGTCTTCTCCGTCCATCCTGGGATGGTCGTTGCTGAGAACGGGCGTGGTATGGTGGTAGAGCCATTCAAACCCTTTACCAAAGATTCTGCGGCTCTTTTCGGCGGTCTCAGTATCTACCTGTCCACACCCAGTGCCGACTTCTTGAAGGGCACCTATCTACACGCAAATTGGGACGTGATGGAAATGGAGGAGCATCAAGCTGAGATTATCCAAAAGAAGCTTAATAAGCTGGCTTTTCTAAATGGTAAGCTCCAGCCAGGTGGGTATCCCTGGTCGTTGTAAACCCTACGCATTAAGTATGCTTTAGCGGCTTTAAGGAATGGGATATCTGGGTCTTGGTGTTTTAAGTATTGTCTATCCCGAATAGAAACAGCTAAGCCATTTTATCTGTTGTTCAAATGTCGTGATACCTTAGATCTCAAATTTCTCTAGTGGGAACGATGTCACAGCGGATGCTATGCAATATAGGCAAACTAGCAACCCCCTCGTATATCGACTCTGCAGGTTAGGAGACACTAAAAAACTGGCTGTCACAAGTCTATTTCGACTTTAATCCCACTCGTCTCTTGTTGCGATTCTACAACAGCGAGAAGGGTATATATTGGGCCTGGACTCTACAAACTCGCTCCAAAATATTTTTCCTAATAGTGTAGATCGCGTTTGTGACCACATGACCTTCTGTCTTCTAGAGCTACTTGATATTCAAGTACTGATAACGGCAGCACCAGCTATGAGGGCCTCTCCATGCTCTGGATTTCGGTCACGCTGCTTGGTCCCAGTAGTTGTAGGTTCTGTCCGTCTCAAAAAGAGAGAGAGGTGTATGTAATGCATGTATTGGGGCCATCCTATTGTTCAGCCCCAGGCACTGGATGATCCAGTTCTCCATTAGGCTCATGCCAATATGTGATTCCTCCACTTCGGTATAGTCCCTTCCGGTGATCTGTCACTATGGGTACTCCAACTATAGTCCCCTTCCCCGTTCAACATAATAGGAACGTGACCTGCAAGTCCAACGAATAGTTTCATGAATTGATGACTCGTCTTTACTCCGCGAACTCCATGCTGATGATGTTTGATTCGAATAAAAATTACCCTTAAAGCGATTAATAAATGCTCTACTTCTTGGTTGGGTAGCATCTACTTACTTTCCAAATTTGGTAGTGTGTGATGCTCTCTATTCAGATATTATGTCTCGCTTTCGTGCTGCGGCTGCCTCTTCTTCGCCTCCGTTGAACCCTATCGCTCCATCACCGACCACCAATGCGGGGGAATAGGCGCCAAGGTTGATGTTGAGCGGAAGGGACATTGCAACGGCAGCAAGGAAGCTGAAAACGACTGCGACGGAGCACTTCATGATGTCTGGTTGGTAGAGTGTATGTGTACTCAACCTATTTCGACTGATAACAGGGTGTCTGAAGTTGGATGCGGTAGAGTATCGCTAATCGAGAATAAAATTCAATTATAAGAGTGCACCAGTGCACTATGAAGAAAGCAATAACAAGGGATGCAGCTCAATGTTGGGTGGTAGCACGCGGACAAGCCGTTATATACCGATGGCCGTGATAGACGTCCAGAGCTGGGAATCATATTAGTACTTACATTTATGCTGAGGCCAAGAGCTCTCATGCGGCATCTTGGACGTACCGGGGCGACTATTCCGCCAGTGAGCTGCTGAAACATGTCACAGAAGTGCCGAGCTGTTACGGATGGTCGCCCAATGTGTGATTGGCAATTCGCCAAGTGCTACAGGGGTTTATGTTTTCAGCCAGGGTATTGGATCGGTCTGCGAAACCTGTCATGAGCCGTGTCACGACAAGCTTCAATTCAAGCAGTGCTATTTCTGTTCAGCGAGCAAGCTAGGATGGTTCTGAATGCTTGGTTGGTTATTCTTGGCAGGCGTTTAGGAAACTATTACATCCACTTATCAGCTAGATTATTGACTGCCCCTCATATGTACAATTTCATCCCAGGCGGGGAAACAAGGTATTCATTCTGCTCGTACTGCATTTTCGGAAATCATTGAAATCCTATTGGATAGCAAGAATCAATAATCAGCTCAGTTTAACCGGCGCGCAAGCAAAAAGCAATTATCTGAGTAGCATGTTGATAGCACAAATCACTGTGAGCACAGTCGCATACTAATACTAGTCAGTGCAATGTGTATTGAGACGACTTGGATTTCCAAATGTCAGGATCGACGCGGCGATCGTTGCACTATCAGAAAGAAGGCCGGTCAAAAGCCATTGTTTAAGTAGGGCCATGAAGCCAAGCCGTATCATAAGTAGGCTTGGCAGCGTCTCGTCAATGGAACATCCAATATTAATTACAGATTGTAGCACGGACACAACACGACACCCTCCCAAGGTAGCTCTTCAGACCTTCTTTTCTATGTTTAGTTCAAGTATGTCGACGCTCGCGTTCAAGTCTGCACTCTAAACTATTGTACGTGCCTAGCAGCAGAGCTCATGAACAGGCGTAACAAGTTAAAATCAGAGCTCAACACCGAGTCAGTTCGCAACTCCGCAATCTGTTATGGTTGTCACAGGCGTTGGAATATCGTTTCGAATCACCTCCTAGCCTACTAGGCTTAGTCCCTCAGACGTTCGAACTCCTCAGCCGTAGGCGGTTCCCGACACGTCCTTCGTCACTAAGGGCTGAGGTGCCTCATTTCAACCACATCGAATGCGCATTTTCTTTAGCCCGCGTGTGTGCAGCTATTCTAACACGTTCACCCCTCATACTTACATCCTACGAATTTACTGAGTGCGTTAAATCTGAACCCCCTTCTCTTTGCTCGAAATGTAGAAAAGGGAAGGGAGCAAGGCGGCAAGCAGACGAAAGAGAAAAGATGCAGGTAATGATGTCTTTACACATGATAGCATTGCGTCCAATATCACATGATAAGCTCAACATATAGTATGCGGGAATTTGCAAATCCCAGCCAAGCATTCTGTGCCCACCTGGTTTATCTTGCCGTGGTTTACATATCAGTAGTCAGCCTGCAAAGTTCACAGGAAATTGGGACTTCTTGATCCGATGTGCTGGTCAAATTTCATCTTTCTTATTGCCTCTGGTCTGCTACATTGGCAATTCTACAAGAGGTTATCGCAAGCTCGCTCGCAACAGTGTCGGCCAGTACGGCTATTATGAGTTATTGTTGGCTAAAGATGAACTGAGACTGAAAAGCACTTTGCTACTCTTCTCTACGATCAATCATTGTGTTGTCGTCAAGGCAACAGGTGGACTATCATTGTCTTGATCACAGTGTCTTTCCGTTTCATCAATTCCAGCTTATACTCACCATATGCATGTATGGGTTTTAACTTTGGGGCTCGGGGTTTAAGGAAGGACTCGGCGATAGACTTTTCCGGCATACATATATGCACGTATAACCTACCTAGGCAAGTACATAGTAGAGATGCAATAGAACCCCCTTCATTAACAAGCGATTATACGATTGGACAACAAATCGCTGTGTTAAAACGCGGTCATGTATAGTTCTGCCGCTAAGTTCCATCCTCTCGGGTACGTGAAGCGGGCCCTACTCAATGCATCCCACACCGCTATATTTATGTACTGGGAAGATTCTGGTGGCGTGCGGGATGAGGCAAAGATTTAGTTGTTGATCAGCTGAAGCATTGCCGATGAGTGCATCCAAAATTCCTGTCGAGTCCCCTCACAAGACAGGGAGAGAGAGTCAGAAGGTCTTCATGAGCGAACATCTCGGTAGTATGAGCAGTTTCTGGTCTAGTGCAGCACAAGTCTGGAATAGTATTTACTAATTCGAAGAGACCATGCATCTTCCAGTCCACTAGTTCTCGCCTAGTGCGATAGATTCATACGCAGGTTGGATTAAGATATCCGCCCCTAACCTCTAATGGGGGAGCCATCAAGCCCTAAGCAGAAATGCGCAGCAAGTATGCATACACATGCGGCTATCGCAGGTTTCATTCTACAGGTGTCCGGGTGCGGTGGTGCTTCTCCGGCAAAGGTGATTGGGGGACAGGCGGTGACCTCCCAGCTCCAAGCTGAGGGCCAGACATCGCATGACTAATAACAAAAACAAACAGCATACCTACATTACACATCCACATGTCTGCGTGCCGACCAGAGTACTGGCGGTCCCGAGACGGCGGACCAGAGGGAAAGCCAAGATAGTGTACAGCAATAGTACGGTATGGTAAGGACCTCTTAGACAATTTCGCGTCCCTCGGTCTGCCACTTGGGACCACCCACACACCGGCGATCGCTTGCCGCTCCTCTACTGTACTAGTATCCATGCTCTTGTGGCCTCGGCCAGGAGTCGATGGGCATCGCGCGCTCATCACGAGAATTGTCTTCTTATCTGCGGCAAAGAAAGAGGGGTTTCTACAACCCAGATCCGGAGACATGACACCACGAATCCAAGGGTGACCTGGGCGCCAGACGCCGAAGGCGACCCCAGACCCCTGCCGCATGCATCCGCTATTCTGTATCGGTATCCCACCTTGTGTGCATGTAGTCAGTTAGGGTAATGTGTATGGTTGCATGAGGGGCGAGTAGCCCGCGCCATACCGTCACGTAGCACGCGAAATGGAATCTAGTACAACACCGATGATTTTGTCTCGCCATCTCGCCTCCATTCTTCATTCGTGACCATCTTCCTCTCTTTCCTTGTCCTCAGCCCCGTCACTTGACAGCTTTCCAGAGTAGGCAAACGATATCATCGAGGGAATTGGGCACAATATGGTCGTGGGACAAGGTCAGCAGCAGCATCTTCCCATCCTCGCCATTGCAGCTGGTGTCGCCGTCCACCACGGCATCTTCAGACACGGCGAGTGGCATCTGCACGGCCCACACATCATTGCTAGTCATATCTTTCTCGGCGCCGCCACAGCGTATTATCTTAGTCGTTTTGACGATGCCCTCACGAACGTCTTTGGCCAATTGGCTGTGCTGGCCCTCGCATACCTCGGCGGTCTGTTCTCTAGCATGACCATATATCGTCTCTACTTCCATCGTCTTTCCTCGTTTCGCGGCCCCAAGCTTGCTGCTATCACCAAACTGTGGCATGTGTGGAAAGTCAAAGACTCGACGAATTACCTCTTGCAGCAAAAAATCCATGAACAGTACGGCACGATCGTGAGAACAGGTGTGTAGTCTTGGCTTCCCATAGATATGTACCGGGAGAAGGAGAATGGAGAATGGGGAATCCCAAGCCGCCACAATACGTCCTAGGCTAAGCATTACACATTCAAGGTCCAAATGAGATCACGCTCTTCCACCCTGCCGCCTTCGATCTGCTCGATGGCTTTAATAATGAGACAACAAGAGACGTTTGGTACGACATTGTCCGGCCTAGGACGTCTGCCATATTCACCCGCGACAAGATGGAACACAAAGTAGGCCGCAAGTTCTGGGCGCTCGGACTAAACAGCAAAGGTAAGTGTATTGCGTCTTCTATCTCTAATCACTGCTTTCCCATTGATATAATACTCTCTGAGACGCTTGACCCCTGTTAAACCCCTGAGTTATCATATAATTAACCAGGTCGCCTCACCAGCAATGAACGACTATTACCCTCGTATCCTGAGTCTTGTTCGGGAGCTTTCGCGTTGCATCGGTACTTTTGGTTCAGATCCCGTGGATATCGATCAGGTTATGTCGTGGTATTCTTGGGACGTCATGGGGGAAGTGCTCTTCGGCGAGGACTTCAACCTCACCAAATCTCGAGTGACACACCCCGGCATAAAACACCGGGATCGCGCGCTGGCTTTAGCAGGACCATTGGGTGACGCTATATGGATCGCCCTCCTTGGGTTCCAGCTTCTGCCGCCTGTAGGAAGAGTCAACGACTGGCGCCGCATGATACAGTTCTGCGAGGACCACATGGTATCACGTCTCAAGGTATGTTAACCTCCCGCTCTGCTAAAAGGGTGCATAAAATAGCGGTGCCTGACAAATGCTTGGGGCTAGCGTGGTAGCAATGGCAGGCCAGATATGGCCCAATACTTCATTGAAGAATACGAGAACACGGCAGCAACCAAAACGAAAAAGGCTAGAGATCTCCATCTCAGTGGCACAGCGGTGACAGCGGTCGTCGCAGGAAGGTAAGCATTACCATTGCCATGCCTACTATGCTAAATCAGATCCCGCTACTAAATTATTCGTCAGCGACACGACGCGTGCTGTTCTTATCGGTATCTGGTGGTTCCTCTCGAAATACCCCGAACACGCGAAAAAGTTGCAGGCTGAAGTAGACGGCGTCGATCCAAGCGACGCAAACGCCCTCGCCGCACTTCCGCATCTCAACGGCGTGGTGAACGAAGCTCTTCGACTCGTCCCGCCAGTCATGACAGGAGGCAACAGGATCACGGGACCAAACGGTATGGTGATCGATGATGTGCTTATCCCGCCAGGGGTAAAAGTAACATGTCCGAAATATGTTCTTCATAGAAGTAAGTGCGCGCTGTGTTTAAGACTTTCATCAATGATTTTTCTTCTTCTTGGAATGAGTGTTTCACTGACACAAGTACAGTGGAATCGATGTGGGTGGAACCAAATGAGTTCATCCCCGAGCGATGGTACTTGCGTCCAGACCTCATCCTCGACAAGCGGGCATTTGCGCCCTTCTCTACCGGTGCTCGGTACTGCCTAGGCAAGAATATGGCAATAAATGGGCTGCGCCTCGTCGTGACGATCTTACTCCAAGACTACGACGTCAGCTTCGCTCCTGGCTACGACGAGGAGACCTTGTGGCGCGACATGAGAGACCAGGTCACGTGTCAACCGGGAGCCGTTCATTGTGTTTTCCGGCCCCGGAAGTCCTCAGGATGAGTCATGATCAGAAAAGTACGTCAGATTATGAGGCGAGCGCATGTGGTTCACCTTGTATGCAACGGTTCAGATATGGATATCCCGGTTT
Source organism: Xylaria sp. MSU_SB201401 (assembly GCA_002288965.1). Lineage (NCBI taxonomy): Eukaryota > Fungi > Ascomycota > Sordariomycetes > Xylariales > Xylariaceae > Xylaria > Xylaria sp. MSU_SB201401. The sequence continues at coordinate 15,501 of NPFG01000315.1, forward strand.
GGAGGTCAAGGTGGAGTTAGGGAGCGGCATACCCATTTGGATTAATAGCAGCGAAGGGAGTTCCATGATACCAATCTAGTTGTCAGTTGAAATGTTCTTCTCATTCCAAGCCTCGCGTCCAATCTCGTCACATCGTTCCATCCTGTTATGTTACGGATCAGTGTTGAGGCGAGCTAGGACGCTCAGCCCCTGACCCTCGAGTGTCTGATTGAGGAACCAAGGACAAAAATGATTGAGAACGCCTCGCTATCCCGTTCGCGGGTTGCATGCTTGAATGGGACGCTGTGTAGCAAGCATGTGAAAGCCCTGGGGGGCTGTGACTTCTAGCTGTGGACTGATTGTTAAGCGATCGATGTCAGTGTGAATGAGATCTTAAAAGCGCAAGTCCACAAGCTGAAGATAGCTCTTAGAGAGTTCAGACTGTGCAAGGCGAAATAGTCACGGTATCTAACTTCTCGGAGGCTTCGTGTAGGCATTCAGCAACATATCAGGTAAAATTCGCATTGGGTAACCCTAGTGAATGGATGTTTTGCCTAGAATTCATCAACCTCGTCATAATAATTCCAAATGCTATGTCCCGAAACGCCGCCTTCTTCCATATAGCGAAGGTATGCAACCCGTCCTATGCGCCTATAAAGCGTATTTCTATAAAAGAAATCCGATCACAAAGTCTATCGTGTAAAGTGTTACCCAAACTTTAAGCCACTTTTCAAGGCCTGGAATTTCCCACATTGATGCGCCGGAATCTGAGTCTGCAGATCCGGTTGACCCTGTCCCCGTATTACCCCCTGAAGACAGCGGATCCGAGGTCGCGTCAACAGCGTTAGAATCGGGTGCCTCGCAGTCACCCGTGATTTTACCCAAATCCATCTGTGCAGTTATCTCCTTCTCATTCGATCCGCAGTTCGAGTATTGGGCCAGATGAATAGCATTATTAGTTTGGTCAAAGACAGCTGTGAGGCGAATTAGCTTTCCTTCCGGGAGCTGAGATTCCCCGGGCAATGACTGACCATAAGCAGACCGCAACATCGAATCACCTAGTAGTGCAAAGTCTTCGCTAGGGCTGATACCTAGGAAACATTGCGTGCCAAATCCAGTCTGAATCTCACGGACTATCTCGCGGTACGGCACACGGATAGTCACGCCGTCAAAAGCGAAATTAAGCGCCCCGGACTGGTTATTGAATTGGCAGTCAACGGAATAAAATCCATTCGTATTTGTCGTCTCGGCGCCAAAATCAGCTGCGATCTCGTTGGCGAGCTTCGTCGGAAGAAGGGTCAATGTAGCCCCGCTGTCAAGGAAAACGGCCATGGAAGTATTGGAGTACTGCTTGGTTTCACCACTTGGTGGCGTTATGCTCATGGACTGCATTTGGATCCAGCTATAAGCGTATGATGGTTAGAACTATCATTCAAGGGGATGTGAGAGACGCATGGTGGTCTTCATATAAGACTGAGAGTAGATGGAATCTAGTTTGAGGCGAAAATAGAACTTACTATCGTGGAACGCCGTCGGGACCTTCAATAATCGGTTGTGTCTGGAGCTTTCCGGTGAATTTGGATGTGTCCAACCCGCCAAAGATTATAACACCCTCCTGCTCACTCTTGCTTCCCAGTGCAAGACTGAAAGCCTTCGTGTCTGTCACTCCTTGGTCTGCCAACTGATCGATCATGTTTTTATATGGTATGGTGACGTTCACACCATGACCAATACCGAGAATGCCAGAAAATTCGTCTACAGTGTCGATGGCGACCCCAAACTGCATGTCTTGTAAGAGTGCATCTGATGTCAATGATTAGCGGAATGGCCACCCAATGCAGTTGAATGCTAGCTTCATACCCGTGCCATCAAGACCAACAGAATCCACGACATACTGAATGGCAGCCTGGCCAATTCCGTATCTCAGAGTCTTTGTAGTTGTCAACTCGACCGAGGTTGACGACGACGACGGGTCATAATGACCGATTGCTCTGCAAAATCTCACATCGGAACTCCCCTCCAGGCCTGTACAGTTCGGGTTTACCCAAAGCTCGAAAGACCCCGTGTCTAACTGAACGTAGACGGGTTGGGGTGGCGTGCCGATGTTTACTTTAAGAGAGTCAGCAACGACTTAACATTTCAGATTGAGTCAACATACATTGGGCATAGTAGGCGACGTCGGCTCTTTTCGCCAGGGGCACTGTAGCAACATCTCGCTTGTCCTCATAAACTTTGGCGAAGACTTGTCTGTTGGTCGAATGAACGACGGGCAGCTTGACATAGTGATTGGTACGGTGTTCGATAGACAACGCGTCGCCATATAGAGCTGCTATGACAAGGCAGAGGAAGGAAAGAAGCCGGATCGACATTCCTGAAATGAGACTGGTTGTAGTCGAATGTTCATGTATACAAGAGCGCCCCGGAAATCCGTCAGACTAGCATAAGCGAGGAATATGATGAGCAAAAGACATGGATATACATGAATTTTCCCCGAGTCTGTCGCTTAAACTCGCACAGCGAAGGACAAGCCGTAGTACTTAGGGAAGATGAGAAAGGAAAATGAAGTTGAAGTAGTAGAAAAATCAGGTGGATAAGTGAGACTGAACGAAAGCGAGGCAGTGAAGGGAAAGAAGTCGAAGGTAGGGAATGGCACGACGAATTGTCCGCTAAGCTAATACATGATAAAGCAACGAGAAAGACGAGGATGCGAATGACGGCGCAGGTTATCCAGCTTTGACCATCCAAGAAAATACCAAGACTCGAAAGTGACGACGTTAGCTTGGTCCAAGCAAACTCTATACTGGATATGGAGAGACGAATATGACGGGCGCCTGCAGAGCCCCCCTAGTTATTAGATAATTACAATAGCGAAAAGAAAAAGAAAAAGACGATGCTGAGGAATTGCGCGATACAGAAGGTATTACGATGTTGCAACGAACGATGGTACGAGCAGAGTCGGCCGGATCTGCACGATCAAACAACGTTAGTAGCCATGCTCGTGCAAAGAGAGTTGCCATGCCACTGGCGGCCCCTCGAAACACAGTTCACCGCAATCCCCTGTCACGGTCGCAGGTGAGCATACCCAGACGGTCACCGGGACAGGAGTAGTATTAATTACTAGTAGCACTAGCTGCACCACAATCGTATGCTATTGAAAATAACTATCAAGTGGCTTCGGCGCAAGATGGTTCTGCTGTGTCCTGACCGCATTTCGAATCGCCTGCCTAGACAACTAGACAGAGTGCCAAGTTCTTGGACAGACAACGGTAAGTCTTGGGACTTCTCATTATGTGTCTTCACCTTCTTCACTCGCGGCAACCTACGGCCGATCGGCGTGTTGGAAATGAACAGAAGTTGGCAGGGCTTATCTGCGCTTAATACTGAGTAACAATATACATTGACATAGTCGCCGAGCCGTATTTGCCTGTACGTCGGATCTGAGGCATCTCAGGGCTGTTTCATCGGGATCAGATCCGCCCCTTGCTTGTTTCACTGGGTGCCAGGGGGGCTTTCAGCTGTCTCAATACCACGCGATGTGCATTTGTCTACTACAAGGTGAATTGATATCTTTGCTATTGTATATTTTAATGGCGCTCTGCAGCATCATTGGCTATATTTTTAACTCAAGGTAGTTGCCAGAAAACTTCAACGCCGAATTAGTGTCCTGACTTAGTATAAGCACCTAGCAGCGGCCTACGAGGCGATGGGCTATAAAATATAAAGTACTTACCCAACCCAGGCGCAGGGCACCGGCTGGATGGGTACCTATTCATCATTCGAGAACCACCCTCCCGGCAAAGAAACGCTCATATGAAAATATCGAGATTGCTATAGACCAAGCGACGAATGAATCTCCAGGCACCTATGCTTAGCTTGAAAGCGATATGGAGGCGGTGGTTCGCGCTCAGGCAACCATCGAGCTCTCCAGGCTGTCCTGCGTCGTTAGACGCCTGAAACTACCTGAGTAGTTAGTTTATCGAGGTAGGTACGAAGGTTGAGTCATCGTCAACTCGATAGGTAGGTAGCCATAGGAATGAACCTACATCGAGTGTCAAAAGTCGTGAATTAATTTCATTAAAAGGCCCAGCCTGGAAGTAGAGCGTAGAGCCTTCTTGACCCTCACGCGCTTGCATACTCATGCAACTCGTACACACCAAGTGGCGGACTTGAGGCACATCAATCAGCGACCAGTCATGGCTTCCCTACAACCAGAAGCACTGGTAACAACATCACCAGCAGCAGCTTCAATGACAGAAACATCAGAAGAAGCCACTATATCACCACAAAGCCCATTATCGAACCCACCATCTCCTCAATTCACCTTCAATCCATCTCTCGCCTCCTTCAACGTCCCACTAAACACCTACCTAGCCACGTCCCCCGCGCCACACGGCATCAAACTCCAAGGGATTTGCGTCGGCGCCTTCGTATTCAACTCTACACACTCTCCCCCAAAACTCCTCGTCGTCCAGCGCGCACCGCACGACTCCTACCCATTAAAATGGGAAGTCCCGGGGGGCTCAATCGACACCACGGACACAACTCTCCTCTCCGGCGTAGTCCGGGAGCTCTACGAAGAAACCGGTCTCCCCACAGCACACATCAGTGGGCTCGTGGGCAAGGGGTACACCTTCCTGACGCGCCGGCCCGCGTGCGTGTGCAAGTACTCGTTCATTGTAGAGACGGCATCGCACGAGGTGCAGCTCGATCCCGATGAGCATGTGGCTTATCTCTGGGTCACCGAGGACGAGGCACGCGCGAAGAGGTGCGGGGATGTGGAGATTGAGTATACCACGAAGCAGCAGGGGGGTATTATCTTGGAGGCTTTTCAGGTGGAGGAAGAAAGAGGTAGTTGACGCCTGAGGGTTGTCATTTGGGGTATATGCAAACTAGTTGCATCAGAACAGGAGCATTTGCCATGGCTACAAGGGAAATGGTGTGTAGCTGCTGGCACTAACGTACTCGTCTGAGCCAGCGGGCCGCTCCCAGCGATCGAGCGCCATATTGATTCATGATGAGTAGCATAGATGAGCATGGCGCGCGAGTAATGACTTGAGACCAAGAACCATTCCATCTTGGGAAGCCTATACAGATCCTACGATGCAGTTCATCGAAGCATCACTTGATTTGGGCGACTGGGAATGCATCCGTTTCGAGAGCTCTTCTGCCAAAGATGATATATACCCTTCGGCGAAATGCTCTGAGGAAGTATCCAACCGGTACTTATTCTGGTCCACCGGCAAATAGATGAAGAATCCATATCATAGACATTCATGTTTTTGTTTTTTTTTACTCTGGTTCTTTTCTTATAATTTGTTTGTTTGATACAGGGATATATATATACACTTATACTACGTATACATGGCGAGGATCATTCCGATCTCTTTCAGCTATATCCCGACGGTACAGCTTGATAGAAGTGGAGTGGATGAGAGAGAATTTTCTGCCCCTCAGCTCGAGATAAAGGTCATAGCGTAATTCATTTCCTTCGTGACCATGATGCCATAGAAGGTGGAGGACTCGACAGTGAATTGCTCGCTTTAAGCTGTATCGTGCAGCGCGGTTATGTGATTGGCGCAAAGGAGGGTAGCGTACACGGGAAGGTCGAGATTGAGGTCTAGGTTTGGTCTCCCGGACATTTCATTTGTTTCGGTTATGGGCCAGAAAGCTGACAGGATAGTTGGCATGTGTGTTTGTTGCAGTAAGGTAGTCCCGGGATGGCAGGGTGGGAGGCGTAAATGTCTTCTAGAGAAAGCTAGACAGAGCTCCTAAGACAGAACCGAAACTCTCCGCAGCGATATGAGATGTGAGTACATGTTGAATGAGAAAGTAGTCCGTTCTGAGCGATATTGAATTCCAACATGATGGTTTTGTTTATGCTGCACCCCTTGATGTCGCTCAAGTCGCTTGTGCTGTTCATGTCTCCTGTCGGGTAGGATGGCGAACGTCGTGCTTAGTTGGTGTGGACTCGGATCCGTCTCGACGCCGTTAACTCCTTCCCCAATCGTCATCTCGAAAGAATCCAAGCTGTCGCTCTCCTCGGCTCATCTTTGGGGTGATAACAAGCCGCTTTCCCGCATACTCTTGTTCCTGCTCCTCGAGATGGTGACGCCCACCATGCCTCACCTCACCTCATCCACCCAACCCCAGCGCCTCCCTCCCCATTCTTACCCAACCTAACCCTTTACTCAACCCCAGGCTTCTTCCAATCCACACCCCCCATCCGACTCATAGTCCCGAGTTTCCCATCTCCCAACTTAACACTCGAATGGCGAATCATGCGGGGATCCAGCCTCAACATCTTCCTCACCTCCTCCTGCGTCGCCACGCTGCTATCGAAGCGCATAGCGAAGTAATACCCCGTAGTATGCCTCATCTGATGGACGCTGATAGCTTTCGGGAGGGAGAACTCGCCCCAGTTCTGTAAGCCGCGGATTACGCCCTTCTGTTGCAGGACTAGCTGGCCTGCCGCGAGGACGATTTCGCGGACCTCGGCGAGGCTTGTGGGTCGGACCTACGGGGAGAGAAGGAGGTGTTAGTTTAGTTTTTGATATGTTTTATACGATGTGGGTGGTGTGGTGGTGTGTTCGAGGGGTAGCGTCTGTGACCTGGCCTGATCTGGGAGGCGGCAAGGGAAGACAAGGAAAGGGAGGCCCTTACTATTCCTATTAATTCGTATAACATGCTGAATATCTGTCTCTCGTAATGGTTGCCGTCGGTAGGTGACTAATTGCAAGCGTCGCCTGCTCGTTTGTTCGTTCGGTTGTTCAGTCGGTCGGTCGCTCACTTGTTCGTCGATTCATCGATCTGCTGAGCTACTCAGAACAGCTATAACCCAGACAGCAGAAGCGTCTCTAGGTGATTCCTTCGCTGGGCGGCTTTCGTCTCCCGACAACGTTGTTTCGTTTCGTGGGCCCGTAAAAAGAGGTTGATCCGACCGATATCTCAATTGGCACAGAAAATCAGAAAAAAAATGGGTGCGGAAGAAGAAGGTAAGGCAGCTCCACGGTCTGGCACCTCGCACGATCAAGACCTTTGGGAGAGGTTGTAGATATCAAAGCAGGTATATACATATACTCAATTCATCAACCAAACCCGAAATCGCGAAATCCTCCTCTAGAGGTTTACTTGCATATGCTCTCCCCGATAAGATAAGACCCGGCCTTGACATGGCTGACGGGTGGCAACCAGCTGTGAGATTCATTTGCAGAAGGCCGGCTAATTAGCTACTGAAAGTACCTATCCGCAGACAACCTGTATATCATATTCATCCAATTAACTTACTAGCTCCAGCCATTCGACAGAGCTTCATCGTTAAAGGTGCATTGTGAACTCTATATAAGCTACACACTACTTCACTACCAAGCATCGATTTCAATCAAGACGTTCGTTCATATTAGTATAGAAGAGAACGGCCCTGAATGCTGCGATTTGGTTCCCGTGATCAAGGCTACTACTACTACTAGTATACAATGAGGACCGAGATGCCAGGTTCCCCTCTTTTCCATATCTATGCAGTTATTATCATCGCGAAGAATCCTCCATGTCATTATAACCATCACCTTCCATGTAGCTCCCTGAAGCACATGCTCATAAGTTGAGCTACCATCTGTAGAGACAAGTAGAGCTCTCCAACTATGTACCGCCCTTCTCTCCATCTGAACTTTATACACAGGCCATCTCCATCGGGTCCCATGTCGCCAGCCGAGCCTTTCTTACCCCGTGTCTGCTCACCCCAGAAGGCTTCGTGTGTAGCCCCTTGAGCCGAACCCCAGGACAATTGTGAAGGAAATGCGTCTTTTTCTTTTCCGCCCTGCTTTTTTTGAAATAACGTGATGTCGCACAAGAAAGATACCGCCACGTGTATGCATCTATGTCCGTATTATGCTTCCCACGCCGGAAACGTGGTTGTTTTGTCTTTTCCTCTCCCCATCGAAAATCTAATCAAGTCTCGTAAGAGAATCGCGTCTATAGTGTAGGTGTGCCCGGAAACGCCGTGGCCAGAAAGAAAATCGAGAAAAAAAAAAAAAAAAAAAAACGCCTCCCGCCGTCGATTCGTCAACCCAAAGTCCAATGTGGTATGTGCGTCTTGTGGCATTCGTCTTCGCCATCAAAGGGGATATCTTGGAAGAATTTCACGCAAACCGCCAAAACTCCTATCGATATGGAATGGAGAAATAAACGTAAAAGGGAGAAAAAAAAAGAATAGGGGAAATTCGATGAGCGAAGACTGGCTTTCGTCAGCCGCCCTGTGGGAGGATTAGGCTGAACAGCTCTTCCTCATCGCCTAGACCTCGGATTCGCCGTCAGACATCATCTTGGAATTCATGGCATTCCACGCGTCCTCGAGGTGCATACTGCCATCGTTAGTTTCCATCTCGTCAAGCTTGGAGGGGTGACGAAAGGGGGATTAATAGGCGAGAAAAGAAAGAAAGGATCAAGGCATATAAGCTACTTACTGGGAATGCCTGACTAGTCTGACGCCCTTCTTCTTCACAAAGGCGAGGAATCGCTTCTTGGTGCGCTCCCTCTTGAAAAATACGAACATGTCCCCAGACTTTTCGTCCGTCCTCACCACCATGATCTTCTGGCCGTCCGAGGCATACCGAATCTCCTTAATCTGTCCTAAATCGCAGCTGAACCTATCAGGCTCACGATAGTAACCCCAGGTGACGTTGGGATGCACATCCCGGAGCACTTGGTGCTCGAACTTGTGCTCCTCGGGCTTCCATGTCCAGTATTGCGTCCCGTTAGGACGCGTCGTCAAGACTCGCGTCTTGATCTGGTGCACGCGGAAGTCCAGATGCATGATGCGACCGTTGGAGAACGAGTCTCGCGAGCTATATCCTTCGTATTCGAGATCAGCCAGAATAGCCTCCGACTCCTGCGCGGCCAGGTCCTCTTCCTGCTTCACTCGACTCGCGACGCTATCGAGACGCGGGCGCTTCGGTAAGCGTGGTGTCACGGGGTCGAGGTACTCGCTACCCGTCACGGCCGCGGGTCGTAGCGTATCGTCTTCGGCGTCAACTTGTCCAATAGATCGTCGACTGCGACGTCGACTTCCGCCCTGGTCCACGGGAGACTGGTCGGGTGTCTCTTTCTTGGGCTTCAGCTTGGGCGCACCTTTGGCACCACTCTTATCGCCGACCTTGTAGCCCGAGGGGCGGCCGATGTTGCCGAATCCGTGCTTCTCGCGCAAGGCCTTTAGTTTGCTGTCGTGGTACAGGTCATGGGTCGTCTTGGACAAGCTAAATTTATCCCCTTGCGCCACGGAAATCTCATACAGACGTTGACGGAGCCATTGGAGAGGGGTCACACCAAGATCAAACTTCTTGAGCTCCTCGTGGACATTGACCAGTCGGAACACTGTGTCGTAATTGATAAAGGTCTTGTAGAACTTGTCCATCATCTCGCGATTGGCAAACTGGAGAGGGTGAAAGCACCCGTCTCGGATAAAGTCAAGCACGGACTGCCCTCGGTTGACTTGGCGGTTAGCGAGGAACATGGTATGACGCACGGCATCGGGCTTGTTGCGGAGGTTCTCCAGCCTTTCTTTCCACTTGTCGAGAGCGGCCCGGACTGTCCGTTCGAGGGGCTCCCATTCCGGGTTCCAGAACGGGTGGTTCTCGTTGATCTTCTCCAACGGGACGCCAGCAAACATGGGTGGTTCTGTAATGACCAATCCATTGTCCCTGAGAACGAGGGTTTCGCGCGTGATTTCGTGCTCGTCCGCGATGATGGATTCGGGTGCGGGCGTGTTCATCTGAGAGACAGAGTCTTTTACGCTCGGTAGTGATTTGCGACCACGAGAAGATGCTCTGCTGCTCCCGGGTAACGCCTCCATCCCATCTGTAGAGAACAGTCAGTAGCAGTTCGGGTGACTCACACGTTTACTTACCGTTGCTCGTAGAGAGTCCGGGTAGGCTTCGTCTTTCCGCTTTGGGCTTGTCAGTCCCGTCTCTGACATGACTAGCGAGGCTGGGTAGAGTGACTTCAGAGTTTGTCGCAGAAAGCTGATCAAAGGTCGCGGATAGCGGTGGATGGCCAGCCAGTTCTCGCAGGGGCAAGGCACGAGATGAGGTCTTCGCATCCTCATCAACGGGATTGTGGAAGACGCTACCGAACAGGTTCCCGGGGTCCGACCGCTTCTCTTGCCGCTGCTCTTGTACTCGGCTGCTACGTCGCAAGGACGAGCCGTTGATGCTCGTCCAATTGGCGGTAGGATTCGGGAGTATCCGGGCTTGATTCGATGCGCCACTCTTGCTTTCGGGTGTCGTCCTCTCTCTTTCGCGCGGCACGTTCTCCTGGGCGCGCGCAAACCAATTCTGCTGTGACCTATCTTCGTCTTGGCGTTGGGTTTGCAGGGCGGATCTCTTCATCTCGAATTCGCGCAACAGGCGCTGCTTTTCTGCATTTCGAAATTCGATGGTGGCATCGACCTCCTTTATGGCATTCAGCAGATGCGTTCTTCTATCGTACAACTCGGTGATGCCTTGGTCTAACTGATCCTGTCGCACAGCGTGCTCGTGGGCGAGCGTTGCGTCCTCGCGGTCCCGTGCTTTTTTCGTGGTCTGCCAGTAATCTGCCTCCAGCGCTGGCCAGTCCGAACGCCCCGACGGCTCAATATTAGACGCCATAGCATCGGCTTGTAGCATCAGTTAGAACGTTTAGGTTTCGTCGTACCTAGGCGGATCATTAGTCTAGTGCACGGGACCTCGCTGAGTCAGAAGGGAGGAGAGGGTGACGAAGCCACATTCAACTTGGAGGTACAACTTGCTGTCCAAAGCATGACCACAGACGCAGACAGTACGGATAGGCTACTCAATATCATATAAAAATGTTCAAGGAAGAGGAGACGTGCGGTTGATATAGCAGGGTGAGGATGTGTTTGCATGTGGTTGAAACAGATAGTCCACCGCTGGCTGCGCGACATGTGAATGATCATAACGAAGGGGTCAGTGTTTGTCAGTGTCATCATCACCGACGACAAGGAAGTGTAACGGGGAAGGGACAGTCATATCCCGACGGGAGAGTTGATTTGAGAGATGACTTTGTAGAATAATAAGAGGGGCAAAGTGCACATACAAACCTTAGGTTCCTCGATGCGGCAGGTGCGATTCACGAGACCAAGCGGATCGTGCCGGCGCCCATCAGCAGAAGAGTTATATTACCCAGGTGAGAGGACAGAGCGCGAAGGAAATGGCGTATGTGATGGTGATCCGTCAGGGAGGGGACACAGACGCATAGGCAAGGCTACGCGACGTGTTGGTCGTTTATGTTGTCGGTTCACAACCAAGACACAGCAGAGATGGGGAGAGACGAGAGGGGGGCCAAAGAAGTAGGAAAGGCCGGTAAGGTCGGCACGGGGTCGTATATAGACCAATAATGAGCGGAAGGCGGATTAATCAGTTCGCAAACAAATTTGTGGTCGAGCAAGCTGTGCGTGGTGTCGAAAGGGGGTAGTGTGATAGGTAAGTAGGCAAGGCTGGTATCGGTGCGACTGCTGCAGCTTGACCGGAGCTTATGTACAAAACCGGTATATCATGGGTGGTGTTGGTGACGAAGGTATAGTGGAAACGAATGAGCGACACACAGAAAGAGGGTGAAGAGGCAGTAATGTGGTGTAGGTCAGTAGTGTCTTCAGATGTCCTGGTAACAAGGGCGAAGGCAATCGTAGCTACACCATCAGCCAGTTGCAGGCATCGGAGGAAGAGAAAGGAAAGGCAAAAGGGCAAGAAAGGCGAAAAGGGAACTCCAGAAGAGACGCCGCCAATAGAGGAGGGGCCTCGTAGAAGATGGAGGGGAAGAAGAATGTGAGAAGGATGGCGGTGTGTCTTCTCAGGCAGAACTGGAGCAATATTTAGTATGTTATTGCTGCGTTTATAAGACGGCGAAGAGACGAAAACACTAGATAATGGAAGCCGCAGGTACATACATGGTTCGCAAGACGCTGCCTAAGATGCAAGTACTTGGACAGGTGGATAGGTAGGTGGGTATACACGAAGCAGACGACAAAGAGAAACAGGCAAAGAGTGTGAGTGTAGTATTCAGCAGCTATCAATCCAGATCTCGACTGTAGGTAGGTAGGTAGGATGATGATGATGACGATGGATGGCCAGCCAGGTAAGACGGGGCGAATTGGTATACCCTTCTCTCCCTGCGTTTGAAGGAGGTATATAGTCGAAGAGGTAAGTACCGTATTCCCAAATAGTCAACCTCCTCTCCTCAGGCAGGGCATCTAAAAGCGAGAGGGAATGTAAACGAAACGATTGAAGCGACGAAACGAGGCCAAGCTGGGGAGAGCGAGCAAGCAAGCGAACGAACGAGAGTGTGCGAGAAGAAAGCTTGTCACCAAAATAGCAGCAACCTGCGTGTATTTTGAAGCGACTGAGCCGCAGGTACATGCATATGTGGGCGTATGTGGGCGTAATGTGAGATGTATGTAAGTACCTACATGTACATTAATTACATCGATACGTGCGCCTATGCAGACGTCAACATGAGAGATGACCAGGGTCCGAGATACATAAAGTAGGTATACCTACCTAGCTAGATGTATATATGTGTGTGTATGTAACGATATGTATGTATGATGTACTTCACAGCGAGCCACGTGGATAATAGTAGTAGGTAGCGTATATAGATACTAGGTAAGATTTAGACAGGAAGGAAGGAAGAAATAGAAATTAGAGATGTGTGTACTGAATCGAAATAAGAAAGATGAGCGTCTGCCGATGATGAGGAGGAAGTGGGAATGTTGAGATAGGGAATCAATGATAGTCTTACGAAGTAGAAGGAAGGTTATTTTGTTTTTCCACATTGACCAAATACTCGGGCTCCGCTGCGCAATCAGAGACAGGCATCTACTCAGTTATGATAGGTGTGTGATTATAAGGTTTTGGCGGTCTTGCCCGATGAGGAAATAGTTAATTCAGATGCAAGGATGTACTTGGGATGGTGAAGATACATACCTAGGTACTTGTGAATGAATGTATGTACTTACGCAAGTAATGTTTGTATGTACAGTACATATTTAATAGCTGCGTGGTGTAGACAGTTATGTACTTCCTACGCTAGAGCTAGGTATTGGGTTACGGGTATGGACTTTAGGACGGGCTGATGATGCGCGCGGAAATCGACTCAGGCAACAGTCACTCAGTAGAATAGAACAGGGGGTGCTGGAGCGATGCGCCCAAGAAGCGCGGTGCATATGCGGATGCAGTGTTATGCGATTTGACACAGACAGATTTGATGGTGGAACTCGACGAGAAAAAGATCCCGGGAGATCTGTGAATAAATGGGAGGGTAAGAAAAAGGCTGAGTATAATTGCATGTAATGGGCAAATGGCAATTGATAGGTTACCCAGATGGGTATGTTCGCTGACGGCAGGCGGCCTCGAAATGGCATAGATCGTGGACATGGCGGCGATGCCTTTAGGGGTTCAGCTGCTATTGTCTACTACGCATAGATTCAAGTATTGTGTACTTGTGGCTACTTGGCTACATAATGCTAAGTAGACAATATGCCTAGTATTAGTATAGCTGGATTTGGAAGGATGCGGAATACTTGTGCCTATTAATTATGTGGGTTTAAGCAGACACCTATTTAAATATCTCTATGCTGAGTCATTCGACCTATGAGCTCTCGTTATTAGGTGTGGTGAGCTAATAGAAACAGCATGGAAGAGACGAGAGAGGCAACTGACAGCGTAGCATCTCTATCTATTCATGCCACCTATCTACGTTCATGAATCGACTACTGAGTTGTGCTGACAGAGCGCTTGAGTCGAATATGTGCCCTGATAGGACAATTCCTTACATTGGGGTCATCCAACATGGTCAAATATATTGAATTCGCAGAAAAGGTTCCTGCTGGCGTCAGGGTAGTCACGCTCGTCCCTGGAAGGAAAGGAGAGGAGAGGAAAGGGGGGCCACAAGTAAGTCGACCAATGATCCGACGCGTAGGAGACAGGTAAGGTAGTTCAGATAGGTAAGCCCAAGAGCGAGTGGCAAGCAAATACGAGGAAGCGTATCCATTGACCACAAGTCGAGCTGACAGAGGGTCTGACTTAGCGCAGGCGAATGTCTCTTTCTGTGCTGCACTGGCCAGCTGAGCCTGTCTCTGAGGGTATCATTGAGGCTGTCGTTATGTACTTATGCGACGTGCCTGACGAAACAAGCGAGCGGGCGAACGAGCGAGCGAGGATACGCATGGGCACACAAAGGGTAAGTTCCATGCATCATGTAGGTCAAGTAGTATACCTCAGAACAGCAGCGGCGGTAGCAGCAAGGAGGAGGCTGAGGTTTTCTTAGTTAGTCAGTCAATCATCATTGATATACACGTGAAGAGGCAGCCAAGAACCGGGGTCCGAAAACGCGGGTTGGCCAGGGATTTCGTTTGATCTTGCCTTCTGACTCGCTTTGCTCCTGATCCCTATTTCACTTCTTTCTTCCTTTACTTCTTACCCCCCTACAAATATGATTTACTTTAGAGCACCGGTAGGAAAGCATGCACATACGTGTGCATCTACATCTGCATCTGCTCGCACGCCCGCAACATGCAGACAATCGCATCGCTGTGAGAACCTCGGGAAAATCAAGATCGTGCAGCACAGCGCGGTGATACCGTGGTCGCTGGAGATTAGGCAGGTCGCTCGTGGCCGTCATGTCTCATGTACATGTTTGATTAGAGAGAAGACCGGCTATTGGATCGCGATCGTATGGTGCCAGATCGAGCAAATGCAATGCCGTGCAGCAAAAGTTTGGTCAGCTTAATGTACATGTCTATAATATTACCAGGTAGACACGAGGTACACCGCATGAAGAGGTACATACTTGCATTAATACAAAACAGCATTACCAAAAGTAGTAGTGCAGAGTAACCAATGAGCCGAAGCAGATTAGTAGTGAGCCGGCGAAGGGGGCGGCGCCCCAAGTTGATCAGTCAGAAGTATTGTAATACCGACACGTGCTGTCCAAGTAGACTAACCGATAGGTCTCGTGATGTGATGATTAGTAACAAGGCTAAGTAGAATTACAATTGGCAGAGAAGAGATAGGATTTTGAAGTAGAATCGAAGCACGCGTTAAAAACTCTTGACTATCTTCCTACCTGCTCACGGAGCAGGTTGTATAAGTAGGTAGGTATTGCACAAGTGCATACATACATATTGCGAGTATCATGTGAGTGACATGTAGTGTGAACATTTCTCACTGAAACATTTGAAACAATCTCCAGCTACCCGACTATATCTCACACATAATTAGCCAATGATAATCAAGATTACTCGAATTCTAGGTTACATCTTGGGATTGTTTGTTCATTTACTTAAATGGAGAAATTACCTAGCCCCCGCTAGCCTAACAGTAAGTATCCATATAACGTAATCAGTATTATTATACCAATGGGATAGAGCCGATATGGCAGAGTCATGTATGGGGGAAATAGTGCTGCCTGCACACACATGTATGAGTTGCTTATACTTCTTCTTTTTACCTATTCAAATAAAGGTGCAGGCTCTACCAGATCCTCCACCTATGTACCTATCCGCAAGATACACTAAAGCATTCCATAGTGAACATGTGCCGCGTGACAGGAAGCAGGTACAAGTTCCTGCGTGAAGCTCAACGTATTTTAATTTGACTAGGCAATAGTATAATAATAGGAATGCGTATATTGACATGCCTAGTGAATGATATAATACCACGCGACATTTATAACGTGGGTTAGTTTACAGCATCCAACTCAACTAGTTGTATACTAAATATACTTGCGAGACGCAGGGGGGGAAGTGTGGATACACACTATGCATTATAGTAGGGACTTGCATACTACCTACTCAGTGCTGTGCCTACCATAGGTCAGCGGGCGGCTGTTTACCAATCCTCCCTGATCACATCTTCTGCACATCATCGATTCACCGCAGCCGTGCATTATGAAGGATGGATGGATGGAAAGGATGAACAGTTGGGGGGAAGGGACTGACGAGCGAGAAACGGAGCGATCTTCAAACTATAGCACTTGAATATTCCACTAGCCCCGGAGGCGGCCGTTAGCGATGAAAAGGGGCACGTACAGGGCAGGTTCAAAAAATAACGACCCTCCCCCAGTTTCTCACCAATGCTCAATAACTTCAACGACTTAGAATGTACCTAGGAAAAGCTTAGGAAACATTTATAGAAGATGGAACTATTATTTAGTGTCTATTAAGTCTTATAACAGAAGTTGTGTATTTTTCCGACTTTATGTGAGCGTTTTATCGCTGCTTGAAGTCGCTGAGTGTTGGTGAAGAGATGGGCGACGGGTCGTTTATTTTTGAACTCGCCCTGCACGTACCACGGCCGTTACAGTAGTCTTTGAGCTATCCTGCTGCCAATCGGCCTCGCATGAATTTCCTAGATGGTAATGGGCGAACTGCTCCATAGACGTCATTCTAGAAAAGCAATAGAATTAACTTATCCTAGGTAAGTAGGTGCTATACTAGCCGGGAGAATACTAGTTATCGTATTAGCCATACTTAGTGAGCTCACGTCGTCTATCCTAACCAAATATACTAGGCTTGGAAATAAGTGCATGCATAGGGATTATCTAGCGCAGGTACTTTAGCCTACTTAGTAGACAAGTCGATCCACCTGGTCTATCATCATCGTCATCCATCTACCGGTACCCTGGTGGAACTCACCCATGGGCAACAAATACCTAATTAAACAAATGAAACATTTATAGTATACCCAGTCGGGCTATTATACCCGGTCCTGCTATAATTCCTTATGTTATTATACTACGGTTTGCTGCTCTTCGGTAATGCATCAGTGCTATACACATGTTCATGTAGGTCCTGTTCATACATAGAGTAGTACTTGATATTCATGTTTCTTATAAGACAAATAGACACATATAGATAGATAGCTCACCCCTGTGAAGCCGGCGAGTATCAGCTCTCCAATGTTTACCGTGTCCCAAAAACGCCTGCGCTGCATTACTTCGGACGTCGTAAACGAACTATCGCCTAGGTTAGGCGGTCCATCCTCCCCACAACCTGAACAGCGACGAACGAACGAAATAGGGAGACAGGTATACATAATTAGGTGCAAATGGAAGAGAAAGAAAAAAAGATGGAATAGGCGAAGGAATGGATGATAGACGACGGATTCGATGGCCTGACAAGCAGGGGAGGCCCCTGTGACTGCCCTGTGCCAAGAAACGAGAAGGAGACTGTTCCAGCCTGGAGGGTTACAATGTCGGCTTTGCCGTCTCAGCCGGACAACCTCATACACCCACTATTTACATAGTACACTATTCTCATACCACTCCTCGCACCCCATACCGCATAAGCGATAGCTCCTCAAAGCACCCTTAGCGCTTGCTGATGCACAACGCGCTTAGTTTCTAGAAGCCTTCGAAGACTGGGTCCTGATGCATCGGGTCTTTTAATAGTCGCCCTTGGTGTGGACAGGGGGGATTTGAGATTATGTATATACGCATGTACTGGTAAGTATCGACCTACCCATCTACTTACTAACATACTAATGCATCATCTTTAAGTCTATTCTCTCTAAAGATCTTACCCATCGTTGTTTGTTCATTTGCCTACGGCAATAGATAGTACAGACGAATTGGATTTAGCAAATGCCTATAGACTACGCTTACGCAGGTGACACTTGTGCTCATACCAAAGGCACCGTTCGTCTATTTTAGTGCCAGCTGGGAGTCGTGATCGTGACAAGCCAATAGATGACCCGCGCGCGCACTTTCTGACATTATACATACCAACACAGACAACTATTTACATACAGCATGGTCAGCAACTTTTGCGCATCCAAAAAGCTATTGATTTCAGGAAGACATATTTGCGACCTCACTGGTGTTGAAGATTTTATCTTATAAGTGGGGTGGATGTGGGTGTTGATGTCGAACTAAGCAGCTCCTTTTTTTGCTTTTTCCTTATTCCGCCTCTGATAGTGCGAATTAGGTAGGCGAATGTAGGTGGGATGCCTCATAGCCAAGCTTCGAGATCACTCATTCACGTTTCTTGGGTTTTCATTAACCTGAGCAGGCAGAGACATCGACTTAGTCAACACTCAGTAGTTATGTCTTGGGCAACCCCGTCCTCCCACATGTTGATCAGGCGTGACTATTCCTAAAGAGGAAACACTCGAGAGTGGCACAGTCCTACGAGAACAGATAAATCGTATATCTCGGGAATACGTGAGTTGGGTAACAATTGTGACACTGACGACGGTGAGCCTCCATGAGCCCCTCTGGCGGCTAAGCGTCAAATCCCGCTTGAGAGTACTTTTGCTGCCTGCTGACGTAGGTAGTGTGCCCAGGATATACAGGAGACAGGCCAGTTCTTACACACATGAGGCTCTGCTCGCGAAAGGACGGGGTCGGGTGGGCTGCTTCGAACCCAAAGTACGCAATAGGGTAGCTAATTCTCAGGAGTATTGGCTGTCCAGCTCGGTACACCCGAATATCATCCGATGACAGACTCCCCGACTGACAATTATCGAAAACGTACTCTCCTTGAAAAGCCATAGTTGGAGTATAATGACGAGGAAGGCCAGGCACCCAGATACCCATGGCACTTTACTTGGCTGAACGTTTGGGTCATATCGGGGAGGCATTCGGGAGAGCAACTCACTATAAGTCACCAAGTGTTTGCTGTGTCAAAGGGACCTAAATCTAGGCGTCGCTTGGAGCCGGGGGCTGTGCATGCAGACAAGCCGACGCAAGTCTACGGCGTTGCGTTATTTACCGCGGCTCTTACTTGCTTCAGCGAGGGCTCGCAGTATTTGTGGTGGTGCCTAGCATGAGGATGGATGCTAGTCAGCTGCTTCATGAGGCAGGATCTTTTGCATTTAACCGGAGGCCCTGTGCCGCCTCGATTCAAATCATCAACCACCAGCTCTCGTTACCTCATCAGCCAGCGCTAGAATAGGTAGCTCTCCCTAGGGAACTATTCTTCTGCCTTCTACCCAGGTCCTCTTTGTCTCGTAGTGTCTACCCCAAACCTGCGTCTCATTTATAGGGCTTCGCCTCCTTTGATATACCACGATATGGTTAAGGGGGAGACATAAGGGTAGGCGAAGGTCGACCCAAGCTTGGGCCATAGGGAAACAACTTTCGGGTTCACGATAATAATATGCTGGCTAGAGATTTCAGCTTACGCTGCTTACTTCCCGCACTATCATCCCATCCAGCTTAGACTACGTGTATCATGGCGCAAATTCATTTAGCAAACTTGAATGAGGGAATGGATGAGTAAGAAATTTGTATAGACTTGCTGCTACATACCAACGTTGCTAGTGTCCGCCCCCAACGTCATCCATCCTTCGGGTCTATTCATGTCTACGTTTGCCAATGCTTACTTATGTACAGTACCTACTTACTTACCTGCCCATTTTAGCGCGTCTATACTACGCAAATTTGGCCGCGGGTTTGTCGATGCGATGGGGCACATGAGATGCCCTAGTAGCTTGTACGCCGTAGCGTAGCTGTTCGGGGAGTACAGTTGTATGGGTATTGGCTTGATCTTGCCGAGGAGTACAACTCTAGCGGATTCCGCCTGAGGATTCTCCTTCGTTATCAATGTTGTAGGAGTTTATCAGAGGAACGCAGCGCGATATTCTGCCTAGTCTGCTAGTAGAGTTGAGGATATCTCAACTCAATGTCGTGCGAGAGGATTGGTGATCATTGCCCACCCGCCGTAGCCCCCATCGTCCCTACGAGAACAACGCGGTTCGTGATATTGGCTAAGCGTTTCCTCTACCTAACGGTAACTCCATACTTTTGCCTAACGAAATTAATCTACCACTCAAAGCTAAGCATAATAATCCTCCAGTGCTGCGTCGAAATATAGCCAAACCATCCCACTACGCTTACGATTCGTATTTATCTCGCATCACATTTTCAGAGTGACGAACAGGTCAACATATCTGTAATGGGAAACCCAATGCATGCTAGGAGGGCTCAGGTTCATGGCTCAAGCTCAGCAACTATGCCCAAAATAACACTAACAAACAATCAGCCAGCCAGCTTCTGTCCCGACATCTTGGAACGGTTTCAAGCATGCGCCCTCATAATCGAACACAATAAACACAACACTTACATAACTTAAAAGTACGGAGGAACCAGGAGGCGAACCTACGTAGCCAATGAATATACTTCGAAACACCTCACATACCAACAACTACCCGGACCCCAATTACTCTTAGGCACAATTAGGGTCTAAATGTAACCCTAAACGACACTTACAAAACGAAAACGACTTAGGGAGTTGCTTAATTACTTCAACCGCTCATTCAAACTACTCGAGTATCTAGGTATTTAGAAAACAGATCATTCCCTACCTACCTACCTTCTCACAAGTAGGACTAAGAAGCCACTCTTGTTACTCACGTTCTGATAGGGAGGCGCCATAAGAGAGAGCCTCCTCGCCACCACTCAAAACCGCGATCTCTCCACCCAACAACGTCAAGCAAGTAAGCAGCTGAGCAAGTAAGCACAAAAGGGCAAACCAAGATACCGAATGCAACATGCAAGATAGACACTCCCACCCTACTACATTACATACACATACACTCGGCTCAATACGACGATTCTCCTAATACTACACTCATAATTTCAACAACAAAGTATATTAATCAAATCTCATACTCCCAAACTTCGCGATATCCAACTCACCCGAGTCAACAAAAAAAAAAAAAAAAAAAATAACAAGCCAAGAAACGCAGAGGAGGGAGACCAAATAAAATCCCAATCGACATCTCATAACCACCCTGCCCTCCGTCCCTATCTCTCAAGCTAGTAAAAACTCCACAACTTACGAGCAAGACTATTCATTGCACGGGATGAATCAAGGCGAGGAGGCGTTTCCATCTACACAAAGACCCAGTCAACATAACATAACATAACATAACCTCTATCTATCTACATCCACGACTAGCTAGTAAAGAGGCTCAATCAACCAGACCAAGCAAAACAAGACCTTCTTCAACCACGCTAACTAGATTGTAAAAGCAAATAATTGAATCCCTAAGGAGCCCCTCCAAAATTACGCCGTAGCCCACTTCTCTCGTTACGTGATGAAACTCAACACTGCACTCCTACAGAATAGAATAGAATAGAATAGCAGCCAACGATCACTTACTTGCTTGTTTTCTTAACCACCTGGTTGCAAGCACATATCATAATAAACCTCACGATGCGCCCACCCCACCACACGAAGCGATCCCATATCCATATACCAATCTACAGTCCCCCCACCCCAAAAACACCTTATTTCATAATATGATAATATGATAACACATCCACCAAGGGAACACACAACATGTCATGTGAATACGTTTCTATTCAACCGCTCTTTCTTCTTCGTTCATTCGACAACACAACAAGTGTACAAGGCCCATAGTGTAGGCTATGATATCTTTTCATCTATTTCCTCGTCCCCGTCCCCGTCCCCGTCCCCTATGCTTCAATATATGCAGTATGTCGTGCCCTAGTTCCACGGTAATTCATCATGCCCGGGTTCCTTCAACAAACTTTTGCGGCCAATGCTATCTTTCCCTTTAAACTAGTAAATATCTACCAGTACTGAGGCTTGACGTAGTCGGCAAAGGTCTTGGGCTCCTCGTGGCCATGGTGGTCGTGGTGGCCGTGGCCGTCGTCCTGGGGTCCGATGTACTCCATCTTGTACACGCTTCCGCACTCGGGGCATCGCTCGATCGGTCGCTCGCGGGACATCTTCAAGTAAGCAAATATGTTAGCCAATCACTCTCATGATAACGGGACCGCCAATAGTAGCTCCGCATCTCGCTTTATCATAAACCGCCCAAGCAAGCCAATTGCCAAGAAAGAAACCAGGAGCAACCTACGCCAAGCCAAGTAACAGTGTGCGAATCAGCAGGCGAGCCAGTGCACCCAGCATATTGCTCATCACCAAAGGACTTGACAATAATAGGATTATCAAGCGTTCCTTTCCTCGAGGAATCGAGCGGTCGCATGTCGAAGATATCCACACCCTGCATCTTTCCGAGGATCTCCAGACGCTCGAGACCGGTGGCCTGGTCGAGGTCGGTAGGCACGGTTCCGGGGGCGGCACCGGGTCCGATGAGGTCCTCCTCCGTCTTGATCTCTGTTCCGAAGGTAAAAGACAAGCGTTAGCACAAGTAAATAAATAAATAGATAGATAGGCAGAGCCATAGCACAGTCGCAGATGCGCCGATATAAACAGTAACAGTAACAGTTGAACTACTCTCAAAGGAAAAAAAACCCCGTACCCTCGAAAGTCTTCATCTTCTGGCCGATGCTAGATTGGGGCTCGACATCCTTGACCTTGCCTGCGTATTGCGTCCGTTAGCCAATTGGTTCGTTTCCTCTCGATTAGTTGGTTGGTTGATGTTATGCAATGCATCGCCTGCTTGCTTCGTTGCTTCGTTGCTTGATCGGGTATCAAGGAGCAAGTGGTGGTGGTGGTGGAGTGGAGCGAGGCAAGACAAGGCAAGGCGGGCAAGCGGGCTCTTACGTCGGATAGCAGAGACGGCGAAGCTGCGTCGGGCAACGGGGGTGACGGCAGCGCGGCGGGCGACGGCCACGGCGGAGCGCTGGAGAAACATGATGGCGATGGATGATGTGTCGACGAATGCTCTGCTATGTTGTTGTGTAGGTATCGGGTGGAGGGGTTGGAGGTAGGACCGTCGGAAGAGCTGAGGTAGTATAGTATAGTGTCGGAAGGAGTCAGGTCGAATGAGCGAGGGATTTGCAGTGGTCTGATTTGACAATGCTGAGCTCGGCCGGGTGGAGAGGAGAGAGAGAGGACCAGAGGAGTCGAGGTCCTTTCCTAATCAGGCTTTTAGCCGATATTTTGACGGGACACTGACAGCCGTACCTACCTACCTTCTACACATCATACATGCATATATACATTATATGTATATAGGAGATTTCCGACTCGGACGCTCGGAGACGTGTAAGTGAATGGCGTCATATTCTACGCCAGATGAAGTAAGTAGAAGTAGGTAGATGGATAAGAAGCAAGACTATATATAGCGAGGGAAAAAGAAAGAGACAAAAAAAAAAAAGAAAACTCTATGCGCCCGAGGAGAGTCTTTTCGTGATCTGTGTGTTATTATTCATCTGTTCATGTGTCATCAGGTCATTCGCTTATGCCGTATGATCATACAACGTTGTAAGCGGTAAGGGTCGTGCTTAAGAATAACCACATTCTTCAAGGCATCATGCTCGTTCAATCGTATCCATCAATCTCTGGTAACGGCCACGGACAGTTGGAGATAGTATTCTACGAGGGGCGTGTTACCCGCAACTAAGGTTCAAGAAATCGCCGACAGCGCATACGATTGATTGATTAAGCTATTCCTATTCCCATCATCTTCCAAGCCGCGGCGCTCTCTCTAATAGATGCATGTGATTGCCTTGGCTACGATGATAGAGCGACTGTCACTGTTGTTGCCTTCTCTAAATGCGTCTTCTTCCCACACAAAGTAATAGAGCCCTCGACGCCTATCGATGGACAGCCGAGTGGCTCTAGTTTCTCTCTTGAGGTGCGCTTCCCAGCACGATGACTCGCTCGCCCTCTGTCGTCTCTTGATATCGTTACTTCATTATCGTCCCTTCAGTGGTAATGCCTAGGTAATTTTGGTCGTGAGAGGGCTCCGAGACGAAACCAACTAAGCGTCTAGTTCCATCTCCGACTTTCGTTTATACCATTGCACAAACTCGTCAATGACGCCCGGCCAGGCCCCGTCCTCGCTCCAGAACCCTAGCGACTCGTCGTCGATGCTCTTGTAGACAAACTCGAGCGTCTGATTCCACATGTCGCGACTAACCGACCGTTTCCAGTTCCCCTCGAGGAAGGATTTCCACTCCTTCAGCCAATCAATCCCCGTTGATGACCCGACCCAGCTGGGCCCGGTTTCCTGAAAAGTGTATCCCAGTAAAGGATGGCCATGTCTACAGTCAGTGCCCGCTTGTCGCCCTCTTTTCCTGCCACGAAGGCGTAGCGATAGATCCTTCGAAAGAGGTCCCTGTCTCTCGCCAACGAACTGATGAGGTGACTGATATGTGCCGCTTGGGCCTCCACCTTGGCATCGACCCTGTAGACGGAATTCAAGTTAGACATTACAGCGTCGGGTGCACGATGCCGTACTCATCGGATCAGTCTTGTTTTGAATCAAACCAGCAGCCCCCCAGGATAATAAATTTCTCTAAGGTCCCTGGTTCAACAACAGAGATGGGAACAAAGAAATGGTGCTCACCCAGCTTCTTTCCAACCGTTCACAAAGCCTGCTCGCGAGATTTCTCCAATGCTCGGCGCTTGTATCAACTCGACGGCAAGGAAGAGTGACGCATCTTCTAACCCCACACCTAGGGATTGGAGATAGCCCATGGCCGACTCAGCGCCAAGGGTGTCTTTGCTGTCTTCTTGTTCATCTAGACAGCAAATCAGGATGCTTTCTTTGAGAAGTGGGATATATGGTATACTGACTTCGAAGGTTATCGAACTGCTGGTTGAGTTGGGCTTCCCTGTTGACAGCACCCGATGAAGCACCCGAGCCACCGTTGGTTTGGAAGAACCTAAGCGGTGTTGTGTTAGCTGCCAGGGTCCCAGAGAGATGTGAATGTTGAGCGTGGGCAGTGACAGATTCCAACTCGTGACTCGTGAGAGTGAGACCAAATAACTGAGAAAACGAGAGTCGCTGCATCAGGAGTTGCTTCGCACCATAGCACACCAAGCAATCCAGCAAGTAGCCAGAAATACATCGCGGATCCGTGCGTATCGGAGTGGCCAGAGGCATGTGATTCTGGAATAAGCCAAGTTCGACAAGTAGGGTCGCGGGCCGAGAATAGGGAGAGGAAACTAGAGCAGCTTGACGTAGAGACGCTTGCAACTATCAGTTTGGGCTGGGCCGCCGAGTTGAGATATAGTACAGATCTCGAACCAGCTCTTCCCTATGGGTACAGTCGTGGTGGTTTTGTGTCGAACCCTGAATATCAAGAGCATGACAATGAACGGCTCGTGCTGGAGACTCGACAGCAACGCCTTTAGCGCAAGAAGGTTGGAGGCGAGTGTCGTGGCGGTTTGGGAACGCACATCGGTTGGGCTTCTGGAGCATATATGCACGCTGACTCCAGAATCCTACCGGGTGTGGAGCCGATAACGGATCCCAACATGGCTTGCAGTTGCCGTGACGCTGAGGTGTAGACCATGCGAGGAACAGGAGGTGAAAAGAGCGAGGAATTAGGGGTTCTTGATAATGGCCTCGCGCCGCAAAGGCTCGCCCTCCCACATCGAATCGCGAGACATGACCAAACAGGCGAAACGAGCCTAGATTGCGAAGAGCCAATGTCCCAAAGACGGCAGCCACTTCTTCCTGAGCCCTTTGTGGTTGCTAGACCCCTGATCGTTCCCTCGTGTCCCAGCTTCCGACGTTTTAGGTAGCGCATGGCTGAGTCGTGCGATGACAACGAAAATTCGCCATACGTCGCATATTTGTTGTAGTATGGAGTATTGTATTGTGTTTCGGGGGGCGCAAGAGAAAGATGATGTGACTTACGCATCAACGGCCTCGTTCAGTTTATACGACACATTCCTAAGATACTAGAGGACAAGGACAGTTAGTATAGGGCTACTCGCAGGAGCACGACAAGAACAGAGAAGGACGAAGAAACTAGAGGTAATGAGAGTGACACGACACGAGATGTCAGGGGGGAGGGGGGAGGAGCGCAACTGGGTCAACAACATGCCTTGGTAGCAGTCCTTTCCGTGGCGCCTGTGATGGAGACGAAGTTCGAAACAGCTGCCTTCTGAGCGGACGTTTGCGACGGCATCGCGACCTTTATGTTCTACAACAAGTAGCCTTCTCGCCCTACACCCGTCCTGCGCTCTACTCGGCCCGCTTTGGTGGTGGGGTTGACCCTGGCTCCGCGTAGACGGTGTACCAGCAAGCTGCAGCGGTTGGTGACAAAAGTTGCGCGTAACTAGGCAAAAATGAAGGCAGTGGAAGGGGGGTGGCGCCAACACCGAGTCACCCGAAGATATAAGAGAGGTATGCCTGTGTCGTGTGCTACGGGTTGCTGGGGGCTTGTTGTTGGTTAAAAGATGGGGGAGGAGTTTGGAAGCGGTCCTAAGAAATGCTGGAGATGCGGTACGCTAGACGTGAGGGCAACCCCGCTGTGTCTTGTATGCGGGGGGAAAGCAACCGAAAGCCAGAGGCTGCAGGCTTATGTGTGATTTTACCGTTGCCGTGGCCGTTGGGAAAAGGGAGTGAGAGAAAGGGAAAAAAAAAAAAAAAAAAACAAGCAACAAGGAAGAAAGGGAAGAAGAGAAGGGGAGATTAGTATGTTGTTGCCGTTTGGTGCTCGTCACTGAGACGAGGTTAGGTAACAACTCACTTAGGTCAACCCATCCTGGTCGCCCCTGTCAGTGAGTGAGGTCAGCGACTACCTTAGGTTGCCTACATACCTGCCCAAGTACCCAAGTACCCATCTGATAGCACTACCTAAAGATACATGGGTACCTACCTACATAACATCTTAGTGGGGTCTTAGTAGAATCTTAAAGTTCCCAACATTATAAGTGTGATAATAAAGCTTTAAACAGGCCATTACTGACTTACAATAATATGCTCACGTGGACAAGGACGTACTAAACTAATTTATATAATATCATGTATATGGGTAAGCATGTATATGTATAGACTAAAGCAGTTAAAAGGAAACTTTTTAACATGAGGGTATCGTTATCAACCTCGAGCCTCTCTCTGCTATACTCAAACTGGGAGGGCAATGAAAAAAAAAAAAGAAAAAAGAAAAACAAAAACAAAACCAAAACACTCTGGGCTGAGATATCAACACAACGCAGTCTAATTTGAGCCACAAGCGTTTCATCTTACACCAACCATGTCCTCATTCTCCCTGCCACGTGGTAGACTACCAGGCACAGTTCTTCTTCTCCTCTCGGCACCGTTGCCGCCTCTTTGTCTCGGGGGCCTCTAGTCTCCGAGGGGCATGCCCTCAAGCTCGTCGAGGAGTCGTCTCCAGTTGTCCGCGAGCATCTCCGAGTACTTGACCCGCTCTTGCGCCCAGTCTTGGTTCCACCGGCTGACCTGATACTGCGTCTGTTGGAAGTAGATCAGCTCGTCCCGAAGGCACTCCTTGACGAACACGGACCGGTTGTGCTGGTTGACGATCGACTCCTTGTCCTACAGCGGTGTCGCCCTGTCAGTATCCAAAATGAAGAAAAAAAAGAAAAAATAACTTGGGTGAGTGATCAAAGAAGAGAGAAATAGTATCATGAGGACCTATACGAACCTTGATGATGGCCTCGACCACTTTCTCAATCTCGCCAGGCTTGAGCATCCCCTCCGGTTTCGCGCGCAGACCCGCGAGCTTGGTCTCGTTGTTCTGGATCCGCCGCTCGAGAGAGGGTATGTTGTCCTTGTCCAGCCTTTCCCTTCGGTCAAACATGTCACGAATGCTCACGAGCGCATCGCGCTGCCTCTTGAGGTCCTCGAGCACGCCGCTGTCCCACGCCTTGCTCTCGTCCTCCATCAAGGCTTGCGTTGTTCTCAGGTGCTTGCTCATAGCCACCAGCCCGTCATTTAAGAGTGGTACGTCGTTCGTGTCTGTCGCGTATGTATCTGAGCTCGTCTCCGTCAATGACGCCAGCGAGATGGCCAAGCGCGCATGATCCGCCGCTACACCCTCGCTCCGCTTCACAAGCCGATCCATGATGTTGCAAGTGCTTATGTACAGTTCTGCTGATCGTTTGACTCCTTGCCGTGTACGATCAAAGAGTTCCTGGAGCGTCGAAGGCAGCGAGTCCTCGAGACCCGGCGGGAGCGGTCGTCCTGCAAACTCATCCACTACTGATATCGCGGCTTGCTTGCGCCACACGGCAAGCTCCTGGGTGTCGTTAGTCACAATGTGGATATGAATGTCATCTATCTCCTTTGCACAGGACTTTTGATAAGAAATTTGCATGACATACCGTGGGTACAGTGAGAAACATGACAACCAGTTGTTCTTGGCCTAAGATAGGGTGGCGTATGGCAGCGTTGAGAAAGCGCGCCAGACCGCGCCTCCGTTTCTCGATGAAAGCTCCATCGTTAGACAGGTGATTTCCGTTGACGGCAACTCGCTTGGGAGGGAGGAGTGGTAGTGCACGAAATGGATATCGCTTGTGCAGGCAATCGAGTAACCAGACAAAGTCACTGTATCTGCGAATCACCTTGCTCCCTCGTCTGACGCTCGTGACCTCGTAGTTGTGGTGTTGGAACATGAACATGCCCTCTTTCTCGGGCATCAGCGCAACCGTGATGTTCTCACCCACGCCGCTTCCGTTGCGAGCGCTACTCACGGTTCGACTGTGGCCGGCTGGGGGATTGGCGCCCGGATCACGGCCACCCGGGGCGCCGCTATTCCCGCTGCCGCCACCAAAGGGACTGGTGATCTGGTTCTGAGACGCATCGCCAAAGCCTCCCGCATTGTTCGTAGTGCCGCTGAAATAGTCCCAACCTCCGCTACTAGATGGTGCAGACCCAACTGACTGAGAGCCCGAAGCACTGGGTACCGAGGTCGTAGTGAAGTTGGAGGTAGTGCGAGCGTGCGCCTCGGGGTCGTCGAAGCGGTTGTAGCTGCTGCCGTTGATCCGGGCGTCGGCACGAGCGTAGCCGTTCGTCTTGGGTGTCGTCACATGGTTGTGGTGCTTGTGGACGTCGGGCGTGTTCCAGGGGTCATCTTCGGGGTTGTCCATGGATGGTTTTCGGGCGCGCGCAGTCGAGGTCGGGGGAGTATCGGGGCGCTGGGGTGGCTTTGCAGCAAGTTCGGCGGTGGCGGCGGGAAAGTCGGGTGCCCGGGCGTGGTTGGGTTTATTGTTGAGATTGTTGTTGTTATCGACGGATGACGCTAACTGGGGCTCGGGCAGGTCTGTCATTCGACGGGTCACCGTATCAGCGAAATGCGTCCCCGCAAAGCGATGGGCAACGATGCACCACCAACAAGGATAATGAAGTTAACGACAACAGCACAGACTCTCCTCTTTCAACGGAGAATGGCTAGCACAAGCAAATTGGTTGTCCATGAAGGGAAAGGGAGAAAGCAAAGGTAAAAGCACAAACATGTGTAAGACAAAAACCCGTGCGACTACTTACTCCGTCTCCGCTCATCCACGCTATCGAGGCTGATGGGTTCGCCCTCCTGGGCCAGCGCGATAAGAGCCAGCAGTACGTTGAACTCGTCGCGACCCAGCGATACTTCGCCGCCTGCTGGAGCCAGGATATTCATGATGCGAACCTGGTGATCGGCGCTCAGCTTGGCGGCAGCAAGAGTCTTGGCGACGCCGGCGGGCGTAATTGTCCGACCACTGCCGTCCTGGGCGAGGACGCTGTCGAAGGCATCGACATAGCTGTTGGGGACATGCATACCAGCTAGCAGGCCACGGAGGAGTTCGGCTCGCGACTGTTGCTTCCGCGGGGTGGGCATATCCCAGGGCGAGCGGTCGTCCTCGTCGTCGTTAAAGAGCGTGTCCGAGGTTGAGCGGTTGACCGAGCCATTGTCGTCGTCATCGAATAGCGAGTTTCGGGATTTGGCGGTTATAGCGGCGGCATGGTCGAGGGACGGGGACTCGTCGGTGGGCGATGTCCCGAAGAGAGACATGGCTGCGATGAAGAAGGAGGAATGATGGTGGCGAAGATGACGATAGCTAGGTATTCTCGCAAAGCGCTACTATCTATATCCAATATCTATCGTGGGTATATTAGAACAAGGCATCGGGCAAGACGTTTATTATGTGTGAGAGGGAAAAAGATAAATGATTGACAAGCAACGAGAGTCGCGAATAATGCAAGATGAAGAGTGATTGAGGACTGATGATGACGGACGACTCTGACGATTGGTGGTTTGGCGATCCGAGACCATTCGGCTGCACTACCGTCGCCTCCGACCAACGGGTTACCTACCTCTAGTAGCTATCCGACCAGTTCCTACCAGTCAGTAATTGCACCTATAATACGCAGGTGGTGTTCTGGGACATGTAGCATCTGGTTCGGCCGATACAATTCAGTACAATTAGATGGAGCAGAGGAAGCTCAAGTTGACTGAAGATAAGACGGATCGATGTATGGGATCATTGACATGGGATTCGTCAAGATTCGTCAAGACCCTGTCACTTCCAGTTCCGTTCCGATGCGTTTGCCCCTCGCGCTTGATTGAGTGATGAGGTAGGTACAGTACATGCTGTAGCAGGTACCTAAGCGCGGAGCTCCAGCGCGCTAATTCACTAACTGGGGGTGGGTACTTACCTAGATAGGTACTTACCTAGGTACTTACCTAGGTACCTACAGCTTTACTAGCTGCCATTACGTACAACTTGAACGATCCTAGGCCATGGCTTCCCGCCGTCCACGGCCGCCCTTACCTTATACTCAGCTCCTCGGCTTCTATCGGGGTGCTTCATGGCGTATCTGATACCATCGGTAGGTACTTATTTAAGACAATAATAAGCCACTTGTATTCTTTGATTTATATTCCCTCTGGCAAGCTGGAAACCTAGAACTTGGGCATAAGCGGATCGTTGAGATTCAATCATCGGTTTTGACTTTAGTATTTCTTTCCAGGGGCTAGTTTTGTTGAAGATATCCCATCATTCACTATTACGTGTTTCTTTTTTATATAGTTGTGCCGACAACCACGTTATACAGTCCTCTCTTTCTCTTCTCTATTATATAGACTTAAGCTTCCAAAATGATATATATCCTGTCTTTTAACCACCTGAGGAACGCTTCGTATTTATGTCCACTCATTGTATTACCTTCTAAAGTAAAAACAGAGAAGAAAAAAAAAGGGGGGGAGGGAGGCAGCCGAGGACATTTGAATCAACTTATACACTTTGCCTAGCCTTGGCTACTATACCTTGTCTTTAGTTAAACCATTACTAGCTATGAAGCATTCTTCTTTCCCTTTTAGCGTAAATTAGTAAGCTATAAGGCCTAGGGACTTATTAGCTATGGATGTTTAAGAGCTTGCTCTGCTGTAAGTCTCTTTTCGGGGACCTAATATAGTATACCCTTAGAGTCTTTGATTACCTAATAAGCCACCCCCCCTAAAATAGGCCATATCTAAAAGCCTTAATAAAGCCTAATAGCAGTTAGAAAAAACGCATTTTTTTAATAATCTAATTAATTTATTTAATTTACTTTATTTGCTATTTATTTAGTATATTTTAGAAAGTAGTTTTTAAAATTTTATACGCTTTTTTGTAAAAAACTAGCTTTATAAGCCTATTTATAGTCTTTACTGTAATTTGCGTCTAATGAATTTCTTTTATATTATAAAAGGTTTTTTAAAGGTCTTTTTTATATATTTCTAGGCTTTTAGCTTTAAGGCTTTTTTTAAACCTTTAGTTTGTTAATTTGTTAGTATGCTTAAACTAATTTTAAAGTTAGAATATTAATCTTTTTGCTTGCTTTTTATATAAGAGTTATTATAATATTAATAAATCTTATAGAAAAAGATTTTAAGGCTAGTAAATTAATGCTAAAGGTTTTATAAGTCTTTTAGTATATTTTATTTGCGTC